>NQII01002636.1:49652-65373 GCA_002778355.1 Clitarchus hookeri | reverse complement strand
GAGAAGAGGAGGGTGGGAAGCCTGCGCTGCAGGACACTTGTAAGAACCTGGAAGCGCATTGCATCATCCTCGGCTTGACCTCGACATGCGTGAAGGAAAGACACGTGTCGGAAATCTCTTCGCTGGTTTAAGCTGGTGGATGGGTGGGGAGTTAGTGACAGCGAAGCTTCTAACTAATACCCCTAGTTACGTCACGCATCAACTTATTTATCATGTTTTCACAGTTTCATGCTGTATGTATTGGAGGCCCTTGGGGGGCCTGGTTGGGGCTGGGCTGTGGGTCCGGCAACCAGCCTGTAAAGGTTGTAAGGTGAAGGGACCAGGTGCCCTGAAAACCAGACTGTGGTCCGGTCTGCATGTGTAGGGGGGGAACTAGGTCCTGGCAACTTGGTTGAGCTGACGTGACTATTGGAATGTCTGCTCTTGTCGGCCCATCCCCTGGCTCAATTTCTAGCAGTAAGTGACCGGCGTAAGTGTAAGAGCAAGCTGGTGTGTGGTGCTCTTTGGCTTCGGTCGACTGGGTGCCCGTGCTGGTGAGCTCCGGTGGGGCCCGCTCATTGGTGATTGGGCGTTCCCCTTCTGCTGTGAAGGCTGCCGACTCAACTCCTTAAATGGAGCAGTGATGCGAATATATAGCCTAGCACTGCTCAAGTCCATCTCCACCTCCTCGCGGTAAGGGCTGGTAATATGGTGGCCACACCATGGCTAACGGAGTGAAGGCAACTGTAGGCGGTAACGGCCTGTCTGTGCACAGATAATCAGTTACGGCGAGGTTATGTGCAGTCTCCAGTGACTGTATATATTCTTCGCCATGCGGTGAAGACCCGCGAACCGAAATGCACATCCCCCAGCTGAGGCTCGATCTGACAAATCGTGCTGATCTCGGGGTGGNTAGGGCTGATCTCGGGGAGGCTGAGCTCTAGTGAAGGGGCTGTCTGGCATCCTGGAAGGGCTGGGCCTCCCTGGGTGATAACTCAAGCGTGCATGTCTGAAAATTGTGGGTACCCAGGGGATCAGTGTGAAAGCCCCGGCTTAGGCCGTGCTGATCGCGGGTCGGACTCTGGGTGGCATTGGTTGCACCTTCTGCATAGAAGGAGATCTGGAGGTGTGTGTTTGCCTGGAGGGCTGAGTCTGTTGTGCCGGAAAAAGTCGGTAGCAGCTGCCGTGGAACGCAAGCGTGCTGACCTGCCACAGGCCGAGTTTCAAAGGGTTGATGCATGCTAATGAAGGATCGATGGTCTGGTCCACCTAGTAAGAGGACTCGTTTACAAAGCGGGTTTTGTAGAGTGAGGATAGCACTCGGCCCCATCAAGGTGGCACGTAAGGATTCAACTCCTTCCGTTGCTGTTGACAGGTGAGGTGGAACCGCCCTCGGGTGGAGAACCTCCGCCCACTGCGATTGGAAAGAGCGTATTCTCTTTCTATTGAGAGCATTCAACTGCTCCCAATTAATGAGCTCTGTTAAAGCTCACTAGACATGTTCTGGACACAAATGCCTGGCCGAGTGCACTTCCACATCATGATACCTGACGTGATCTGTCGTGACAGCAGTTACTGGGAAATCCTGAAGCCGAGGTGCACTCTATATCTACGCTCAGAAAGATGTCCCCTGTAATACCATAGTGGCTCAGGTACAGGGGGGAGCGCATTGAACTGCTGCTTGAGATTGCAGAAAACATGTATGTATTGGAGCTTGAGCATGGGCGTGTTAGGGAGAGTGTGTCCCTCCCTCTGTGTGAGGCGGACACTGCCCCATTCACAGAACAAGAAATGACTGATGCGGTCTACTGCTTGGGAAACAGGAAGGCTCCAGGAATTGACGGAATAACCGCTGAAGTACTTAAGAGGGCGTACCCAAGGCTAAAACAGCATATCCTGGCGCTGGCAAATGAATGCCTTAAACAGGGCGTCTTCCCCAAAATCTGGAAGACAGGACTAGTATGGACTATTTATAAAGGAGAAGGGAGGGACCCCGGTTCAGTTTCATCCTACCGGCCCCTCTCTCTGCTGCCAGTTATGGCAAAATTGCTGGAAAAAGTGGTTAACTGGAGACTTTCGTCCTACTTGGACACCGATCAACGGTTAACCAGCAATCAGTATGGGTTCCGACGTGGCATAGGAACAGATGACGCTCTCTATGCACTTCAAACAGCATTGGAGGAAGCCACGGCCAAGTATGTGATGGGTGTGTTTCTGGACATCAGCGGTGCCTTTGACAACGCTTGGTGGCCGGAGATACTGTCTGCACTGAAGCGGATGCAGTGTCCGCGCAACCTCTATCTCCTGGTACAACAATACTTTACAGACCGGAAAGGGATCATGGTCCGGAAAAATTTCCGAGTTGAGAAGGTGCTTTCCAAGGGTTGCCCACAAGGGTCGGTCCTCGGACCACTGTTCTGGAACATCCTATTCGACAGCTTTTTGCGCCTTCCGCTGCCTGACAGCTGCCAGCTGTTTGGGTACGCGGATGATGGCTTAGTCCTTGTCTCCGGTAACTCCCGTAGAGAGTTGGAACAAAAGACACAGGCAATTCTGGGTTCGGTTGCAGCTTGGGCCCGTACTGTAAAGCTTGACTTCTCAGAACGTAAGTCCAAGTGTATGATGCTTAAGGGACGTTTCAAGGGTGTGTATGGACATTTCCCCAAGGTGGAGTTGAATGGAGCCCGACTTGAGTTCGTAAGAACTTACAAGTACCTGGGAGTACTTCTCGACGAGAAAATGACTTTCACCCCACATGTCACCTATGTGAGTAGAAAGGCTGTGGTCCTCTTTCAGAAGCTCCGTGAGATGTCCCCGGGAAACCGAGGACTGAACATGAGAACTTTGCTTGGTCTGTATAAAGGGGTCTTCGAACCCATCATGATGTACGGCTCCATTATGTGGTATAATCGTGTGGGGCATTCTCATATAAGGCGAAAGCTTTTGAGTGCACAGCGTGCGGCACTGCTTGCAGTAACCAAGGTGTATGGTACTGTCTCGACAGATGCGTTGACTGTGCTGGCCGGAGTAGCCCCGCTGGATCTCCGTGTAGCCGAGCTGGATTCGCTTGGAATGGAAAATGTTACAGGACAACTGAACCCGGAGAGTCGGGAGGTTGCCTGGGAGGATACCGCAGACGACTGGCAAAGCCGATGGTCCGCCTCTGAAAAGGGGCGTCTGACCCATGCTGTCTTTCCCAGTGTCCGGGAAAGGGTCCAGCACTCTATATATCCCGGCCCCTATCTGATGCAATTCCTCTCAGGACATGGCAACTTCAATGCTAAACTCCACGCACTGGGTCTTGTGGATGACCCACACTGCAATGATTGTCTGGTGCCGCACACCATGGAGCATGTGCTATATGATTGTGTGTGCTTCGAATATCTCAGGGAGCAGCTGAGATGGGAACTGCTGCTCCTAGGAGTCGACTTTGGTCTGGCAGTGATAAATTCTGCCGACAGCACCGCGAGAGCATCGCTGTCGGAATTTGCCAGGAAAGTCATGAGCCGACTTGACGCGTCTGAACGCTTGAGTTGCGCTGTTGCCCGGTGTCCCCTTGCAAGCTAACTAGATTCAGCTCGGGGACCCGGCTGTGCGAATCCTCTTTGTAGCTGCCACACTGGGCCGCCAGGCCTGTATGAAGCTGCAGAGTGGTAAAACTGGGCTGTTAATACTCGGGTGTTCTGGACCCGAGGAAAGTACGATTTCAAGTCAACCTTGATAGTAGTTGTTCGACACGGGTGGATGAAAGCGCCCGGAGGCAGGAGCTTTGTAAACCGGCCCTGAGAGAAATCCTCGGGAGACGGTCGGGTTATGTGTGTGGCCGCCAGCTTGCGAGCACTCACATGTAGCTCCCCCGCTCTGTTTAGTGAATATCCTGGTTTGTCTGATCGCTAGTTGCTGAGGACACAATTTGGAGTCTCCCCCCACCGTGGGGTAGAAGACCCTCAACTTGGAATTTTCCCTTATGGATAACCACAGCTGCCTCGGCAGCTGTGAGCTCGGTCCTGTGAAGTCCAATTGTTGTGGCAATTGGATGGAGGGTCATGTTTTCCCTGGGACCTTGGTGGTGGTGCCGGACTGTCCATGATATGGTTACTTAAGGCTCAGAAAGATGTCTGTTGTAATACCCTAGGGATCAGGTACAAGAGGGGAGGAGGTGCGGAGAGCCGGACATGTTCTGGAAAACATGTATGTATTGTTACAAATATTCAGTCACAGAGCATTGCAAGTTTTTTTTTATGGATTAGAGGTCTTAATCATATAAAATTCCTTACAGTAATTTCTTCATTTATTTACAAGTTATCCATAAAATAATAAACTGAAGAGCCAAAAAAACTAGTAAACCTGCTTAATATTGTGTACGGGCCCCGCGAGCATGCAAAAGGGTTGCAAGACGACGTAGCATGGATTCGACTAATGTCTGAAGGTATGCAAGAGGCAATTCACACCATGAATCCTGCAGGGTAGTCCACAAATCCATAGGAGTGCAAGCTGTGGAGATATCTTCTGAACAGCACGTTGCAAGGCATCTGAGATATGCTCAATAATGTTCATGTCGGGAGATTTAGGTGCCCAATGGAAGTGTCTAAAGTCAGAAGACAGTTCATGCAGCCACTCGGTAGCGAATCTCGACGTGTGGGGTGTCGCATTTNAATGGAAGTGTCTAAAGTCAGAAGACAGTTCATGCAGCCACTCGGTAGCGAATCTCGACGTGTGGGGTGTCGCATTTTCCTGCTGGATTTATCCACGTCCGTCGGAATGTACAATGTACATGAATGGGTGCAGGTTATTGGACAGGATGCTTACGTATCTGTCACCTGTCAGTGTCGTATCTAGATGTATAAGGAGTCCCATTTCACGCCAACTGCACACGCCCAATACCATGACAGAGCGTCCACAAGCTTGATCAGTCTCCTGTTGACATGTAGGGTCCATGGATTCATGAGGATGTCTCCATACCCGTACACGTCCATCCACCCGATACAATTGGAAACGAGACTCGTCAGCACAGGCAAAGTGTTTCCAGACGAGTCGTAAAGCTTTGTGTCGTGCAGTCAACAACGGTACACAAGTGGGCCTTCGGTTCCGAAAGCCCATATCAATGATGGCCCGTTGAATAGTTCGCACGCTGGCACTTGTTGATGCCCCAGCTTTGAAATCTGCACCAATTTGAGAAAGGGTTGCATGTCTGTCATGTTTAATGATTCTCGTCAGTCTTCGTTTGTTCTGTTATTTACGATCTTTATCCGGCCGCAGCTATATCGAAGATTTGATGTTTTACCGGATTCCCGATATTCACAGTATTCTCGTGAAATGATCGTACACGAAAATCCAAATTGTATCGCTACCTCGGAGATGCTATGTCCCATTGTCCCATCTCTCGTGCACCGACTATAACACCACGTTCAAACTCACTTATATCTTGACAACCTGCCATTGTAGCACCAGTATCCGATCTAGCAACTTTGCCAGAGGCTTGTTGCCTTATATAGGCGCTTCCGACCGCATCACATTACTCTGATTGGTTCCATACCTCTGTTATTTGCATACGCACGCCTATACAAGTTTTTTTTGCTCTCCAGCGTATATCCAGAACTTAATATCTTGACATCAATGGCTATTATTTGCTATTTACATATAATTTACATTCATGTATGTGACTTCACAGGAAGTAATAAAATCAAAAATTTAAAAAACATGCGATAATCAGTTTATCAAATACTTTAAAATTACTACCAACAATTACATACTTGAGCATTGAATTTTTAAAGATTTTATTTCTTTTAAACCTCTGTCATGTCCAAATATGTCACTAATAAAATTATTAACTGCTTTCTGCATTTTTGTCGATATTATGACACTCAAAAATTAAAATTTTGCTTGAATAGAAAGCTTTTAGATAACTTCAAATATTCTATATATTTTTTTGGAAAACTAAACTAAGTATTTATTTTATCGCCAATTTTTTAGTATCTTGCAAATTAATTAGTTTGTCACCAAATAAATATACATTACACGTTTATATATGGTTTAATTTTAAATTTATGCAGACCATCAAAATTAATTGGTGTGTCAACATTTCTTAGAATTTAATCAGTTTATAACATTACTTTGCAATAGTTAAACTCAGTTTATGACGAACCTGAAATAAATATGCAAGTTCTTTCACATTCCAGTTAAGGAAAAATAATAAAAAAATAAGTAATCTTTGCAGCAATTAATTTTGTTAATTATTTTTAACACCAGTTTACTGCAATGTAATTGTTTGTACATAAATCAATATACTGCACTGTATTAAAATCAAAATAAAAGGTTTCTTACAAATTTTTTAATTTATGTTGTACATGTTTCTTAATGAGTTTTCAAAGTGAAAATTGATTTTTTTGAATGCAAAGAAGTACAATTTGTAAATTTTAATTCATTTATTTGATTTTTCTTTTTGGTGGTGATTTTATGTAAGCGGTCATTAATTATACTATTTCCAATTTTCGTTTAAATTTTCTTTTTGTATATTTTAAATATATATTCAATATTGTAACATTACTTTTATTATCGTGTACTTCAGGTTTCAAATGTAAATATTTTATATACTGAAATTGTTATACTTTGTTTAAAAATTTATAAATTTTGCCTTGGGTTGGTTTTTTTACATTATAATCACTGCTTACAAAATAAATAATAATAATTTAGTTAATAAAGAAAGTATTACGTTTTGTAAATTTAGTGATGTGATTTTCTTTCATGCTATATAACATGAAGCTTTATATTTGTTTTTCCTGATTTAAAAACAATCCTAATATTCGATATATTTCAGATAAGTTATTGTTTTCCCTACCAAATAATTGGTTACAGGTTAAATTAAAAACATATCATATTTTCATTTTTTTTTTAATTTTACTTGTAAAACATGTATTTTATGAATTATAAATTTTATTAACTTATGTTTTTTTATTTTGTTGAATATGCGTACTCTATTCGGAGAAGTCATATGAAAGAGATTTTCAATACTTCGCGTGTATTTGCTACTTTAAATTAATTTTTTTAGTATAAAAATTATTTTACATTATGGTTTTAGTTTAATGTATTGGTAAACGTTGGAATGAATATAAGGAGTCTGGCAAAAGGGCATGTGACACAGGAGCAGGAGTAGACAACCTGTTATGTAGTGATGTCACCCAATCACCATGCTGGTTCGAGTTGAACTTGACCTTGGCCTTGACACTGAACCGGAACCTTGAGTTACCATGAAACAAAATAAAAAAACCAAGAAATGTAAAAAAAAAAATTATGTCCATATACGTGCTCCGGGGTTCGATAACAAGTGGATCGACTAAGCTCCCGACACACCCGACCCTCGTCAGGTAAGCCAAAGTTTATTTCGCCAATCATATTAGATTTCCTTGACCTTGACCAGTGAACTTTTGCCTTGGACCCATTACACTTTAACCTTATACCCAAAAATTCCAAATATAAGAAAAAAATTCTAAAAATCCGTAAAAATTTCAAATAATTCCAACAAATTCTCAAAAAAAAAAAAGTTGACACTTGACTCAAGACTCTCGACTCAATCAATACCCAATAACCTTTGACCGAAGACTCAAGACCCAAAACCTCGACTAAAGACTTAAGATTCAAACCCTTGACTCAAGACTGAAAATTCGAGATCAAACTTTCAAAACTCATGACCATTGACCCACGAATCAAGACTAAGATCTTTAAGCTACAATACCCAAGACCCAAGTCTTAAGACCCTTTACCCAACNACTAAGATCTTTAAGCTACAATACCCAAGACCCAAGTCTTAAGACCCTTTACCCAACACCCAAGACTCAAGACCCAATACTAAAGACTCAAGACTCAATTCCCAAAACTCATGACTCAAGAACATTAACCCTAGAACCCGGACAAGAAATTAAAAATTAAAAAATAAAATTTTTGAATTTTTTTGGATATGAGGGAGACGGGGAGGCTGTAGCCGACCAACCAGCATGATATGACATAACCTAACTGCAATATTTAATCCAAGTGACCTTGAACTTGGTCTTTGGCCTTGACCCCATGACTTTGTATGACCTTAAACCCTAAAAATCACAACATTCCTCAAGCATTAAAAATAAAACTTTTAAAAATGTGTTTAAAAAAAATTATATTAGAAAAATTTTATGACTTTTATTTCCGGAGGTTTCCTCAGCACCACATGCAGCAGACTACTGACTCTTGCCAATTAGTTGGTTACCCTGCAATCGCTCCAACAATGTTTATCAGGGGTTGATTATGTGTGCTTGCTTAACCCCTTTAAGTGTTTTTGATAGTTGATAGATCATACTCATTCGACCCGCCACCAATATTTCCAATTGGTTAATTAGCCGACATGCCTACACCTCCCTCACCTTTTCTCATTCGATGGTATGCAGCCATCTTGTTTTTTGGATTTGTGATTTGTTTTAATTTGCAACACCTAGGTGATGATAGTGTATTAACTATCGAATTTGTCACCAGAGGAGCTATTGATTTAGCCACCATGTTTGTTGCAGACCTTGACATTACCCCAATGACATTGTACTCGAAAAATCGAGAAAAATCGCAGTCCACACAATTTTCAATTTTTGTACTTCACAACAAAGGACGATACCGAATAACAATACTAATTAACGACTGTTTGCACACAAGACCGACTCTACCCATGAACATATTCACCCAAAACAACTCCACCCAAGTCTAACTGCATGAAACACTAACACCACCAAAACTGGCACAACCCAAGGCTGGCTACAACTAAGACTGATTCAAATCAAGACTAACTCCACCAAATATTAACTCCACCCAAGACTAACTCCACCAAAGGCTAACTACACCAAATAATAACTCCACCAAAGACTAACTCCACCCAAGAGTCACTCCACCAAAGACTAACTCCACCCAAGACTAACTAAACCCAAAGATTGACTCAACCCAATACTGATGCCACTCAGAAATGACTCCACCCAAGACTAACTCCATCTAAGATTTACTCCAATGAAGACGAAATCCACCCAAGACTGGTTTCTGATGAGATTGTAAGAGCCCAAGACTAACTCCTGGCGAGATTAGTTACTGCAAAAAAGGCTAGGATAACCAATATGACCAACCTGCTGCACAACCCACCTGTAAAACAAACAATGATGGAAAATCTCGAAATAAAAATCTCCTGATAAGTGTTTAGTAGCTAAACTCGTCGCAGGAAATCATCGCAGAANTGATGGAAAATCTCGAAATAAAAATCTCCTGATAAGTGTTTAGTAGCTAAACTCGTCGCAGGAAATCATCGCAGAAACTTCGCAAAACATTTTTGCCAGAGCTGACCTTGCCAAAGGGTCATACGGACTTACCAGGCCAACTACCCGACCAGCTGATCATGCCAACCAATATTCTCCTCATTTCATTTGTTCACCATACATAACTCAGTTGATTCTAAACGACCCGAGTAAAGGCATAAACATTCAAATCGAACCTTGGCCTTCCAACTGCAGGTACTCACATAAATTTGATCTTAAACAGACTCTGAGTTTATTGTTTACACCACAGAATTAATAATTCTTTCAGATAAACAAAAGGTACTCTATAAGAAATGNATCTTCGCAAAACATTTTTGCCAGAGCTGACCTTGCCAAAGGGTCATACGGACTTACCAGGCCAACTACCCGACCAGCTGATCATGCCAACCAATATTCTCCTCATTTCATTTGTTCACCATACAGAACTCAGTTGATTCTAAACGACCCGAGTAAAGGCATAAACATTCAAATCGAACCTTGGCCTTCCAACTGCAGGTACTCACATAAATTTGATCTTAAACAGACTCTGAGTTTATTGTTTACACCACAGAATTAATAATTCTTTCAGATAAACAAAAGGTACTCTATAAGAAATGATCACACATTACCTAAAACATTAATTTATTTATTTACTTTCTATATTCATTCTATCTTTGAAATTAATTTTATCATTTTATCTTAATGTTTCTCAGATATTTGCAGATCATGGATGGTAGCCAACAGTCTTATCTGATAAAGCCCGACTCTTTAGTTCATCTATGATGGAAGATATCACAACAATGTATGATATATAACAGTGGTTACCGGGTCAATAGATGTCTAAGTCTATCAACAAGTTCATTTTGGTCTTCGGGAAAAATGTAATGGGCACTATTGACGCCTTCTGCCTCCTTTAATACTACTTGTCAAAGAAAACTCATTGGTGAAATATGTGGGAACATCGAGAGAATCATCATCCATCTTATAAGATACTTCATCAACACTGTCACAATAGTCGTTATCATCAATGCTGTCTGCTTGGTAGTCATCATCTTCTGTTTTATCCTCAATATATCAAGTTTACTTTTCTTTATATGGGTCGCACTGTCATCGTCATTATTTAGACGAGACAACCATTTATTGTGAAGTTCGTCGACTTCACNATTTCATCAACACTGTCACAGTAGTCATTATCATCAATGCTGTCTGCTTGGTAGTCATCATCTTCTGTTTTATCCTCAATATCAAGTTTACTCTTCTTTATATGGGTCGCACTGTCATCGTCATTATTTAGACGAGACAACCATTTATTGTGAAGTTCGTCGACTTCACATGAACGACTTGCAAGTGTATATTCCACACATATTTACTCTACCAAACCTCGTAGGTCTCTCATTACATCATTATAATTAATTTCCAATTATAATCGTCTGTGTAGTCAGTACCCATCGATGCAGCAGGTGGTATTGACATCACTTATTGGCTCTCAAAAGGCAAATCCTTGTTGTTCTTGATATGGTTTTTCAATATTTAAAATTGCATAAACTGCATGTGCCCATTGTTGTAATGCTTCATCATGCGAAAAGAACTCTTTGTACAGGCAGTAATCTCATGTCGCCAAGCACAGCACAGCTTTTTCTGAAGATCTTTCCACATTAGCAACACTGTTTTACATGTTGTACAGATGTACTGATCCTAAATGATGTTTTCTAAAACTTCAGAGAGCTCGGTTTGGAAACCGATGAGCTAGACTGTGTACACTATTTTCAGGCAACATAATTTTCATTTTATGGGATGCTTCGGATGACAAAGGGGGAACTAGAGTTACTGACTGATTATGATAACTACATATTCTCGGAAGCAGCTATCCGTGTAGGTGTGCCTCAATGTGTGAAAAGTTGCTGCAAGGATAACATCAAGTACTTGCCTGAAATGTTCAACTCCTCACATCCATCCACCTATAAACAGTGTATCGATGACAACAACCTTTATTGATAAGCAATACCACTCTCAATCCCAAAATGTGACTTCTGATGGTGTGACCCTGACATAAATATAATGGATATGGCTGATGATATAATTTAGAGGTAGATGATGAATACCCTACCTCCCTGCACAAAGATCATAAGGAATGGCCTTTTCTACCTGGCAACGGGTGTCCTCCAGGCTCAAAGCAGAAGAAACTTCTCACAACTAGAAACCAAGTCTCTTTATGTTGGACACCATCGCAACATGAAGCAGGCTATGGAGCATGGGCTAAAACTGAAGAAAGTATAATGTGTTTTGCAGTTCATCCAGACTCCTTGGTTGGGTCCCTACATCAACTTCAATACCAGGAAACATCAATATTTTAGCAATGACTTCGAGGGATTTTGCGATTACGAATAACTCCACTTTTGGGATGCCTATGGAGAAGAATCGGAAAATACAGAATGGAATTGCTATGCAATAAGCGATGCTTCAAGAAGGTAATTGCAAAACCATCATCAAGGTTATAATTAAGTATAGTAAATCACTCATACTGGAAATACTGGACAAAGAAGGCATTCTTTTCGATAAGCCGATCTATGCCGGCTTTGCTGTCCTGGACCTATCAGAGACAGTGACGTATGAATTCCACTACAGTGTCATGTAGAAGAAGTACATCAACAACAATCTTCACCTCGCATATATGTGTACAGATTCATTCATCTATGTATTAAAAACAGATAGCTTCATTCACGACTTGGCCAGTGATCTGTGTTTCTGAATGAGTTTGATGCCAGTTGCTATCCCACCTCTCACCCTTGATACTCATCTGTCAATAAGAAAGTAGTTGGAAAATTTAAGGATGGGTGCAATGAGTTGGTGATGAGTGATTTTGTGGGACTGCAAGCTAAAATGTATTCGTACAAATGTGGGGGCAAAGGAGAAAACGTGCCAGAGGTGAACAAAGGTGTTGTGGAGAAGAAGATTACTTTTCAAAATTGCCTGACTCTTCTGGAGGAACAGGCCTCTATCACAAGCAAAATGCATAATATAAGATATCATTGTCTCATACTTCATTCTTAGTGTTCCAATAAATAATCACTTTCTTGGATGGTTGATTAGAGGTTCATAATTGATGATCGTTTACATACACAGCCTCACAGTTACGAGGAGGAACTGTAAACATGTTTGAATTGGCGCAGATACCAATGTTACTGTGTTGCTCTACCATGAAGATATATATGGTACCAACAGAAATTTGTGCTTCAATCATAGAAGAGAGATGGGAAGACTTTGAAACTATTGTTTGCTATCTTCACTGTAACCTATGGGAGTTGGTAATAAAATTTTCATAGGGCCTTATCACCAGTTACTCTTATTTTCACTTACATAGTTTATCCTTCTTTTGGTGTCAATTTATTTCTCTTCAGTGTTTTATTCTGTTTATGCATTGTTTTTCTTCAGTTTCGATTATGTTTCATTGGTTACGATATTTTTTTCTGAGATTTCGGTATGTTAATTTCGCCTACATAATACTCTCAGATTTTTGGAGAATTATTATTGAGCTTGCTATGTTATATTAATTATTATTTTTATAAGAATTTTAAGCACTCTGATGTGGCTACAATAATGTTGTGTAGACTCAAATCCCAATTCCTGGAGAGCTATTGGCATTGTTACAATTCAAGCAGTAAGAGCGAGGGCAATACTTCGTCATATGTGTTTGTGTGAATACTAATATATTTGTGAGTTGTTTGTTTTTAGGTTACCATTTGATCCTTCTAGGGTATCTCCCAAATTGTCCTGGGAGGAAAAACGAGAGGAGTGTGGAACTGTCACGGGATAGAATTAATAACACTAAAAGTATGAAGAATATAGATTTTTCAAGAAAATAATTCAAACAAAAAAAGTATAATATTTGTTACGTTTTTACCCTGATTAATTTTGTGACATTGAATTACTATCTTTCATTTCTTTGTTTAATCCTAAGCCATCATGTGATGTAGCAGTAACTGTATTTTCATTTTGCACTTGTATGACTTTGATGGTCTATGTGGTTGAGGGATCTATATCGATCACCAAAGTTAAGCAATGTTCCCAGCGGCACACATTAGAATGGGTGACAGTTTAGTGGCATAACATCTGAGCGCTTCCGGGCTTCGGAGGGCACGCTAATATTATATCCCGGTTGTTTTCGATTTATAGCAGTCGTTAAGCCATTTTAGAGGTCCTTGGGCGGCCTGGTAATCTCTAACACCAGAATAAAAATATATTTAAGTTAAGTTACCAGCCGTTGCAGAATTACGTCTTGTTGTTATTCCATAGGAACCATACAAATTTCCGAGATAAAAAGTGCCATATGTCCTATTCCAGGACTTAAAGTACGTACATACCAAATTTCATCAAAATCCGTTCAGCCGTTATGGAGCTGAGTGGTAACAAACATACACACATCACACACAGACTTGCACATTTATAATATTATTAAGATGAAAAGTTTGAACTAAATAAAAAAGTGGTTTCATCCAAAATAAATAATTTTGTTCATTTTAAATCATCGCGACGTACCGATTTTCCTTTACCAGCATTCGAATTGCTAGTGAATTTTTTTCTTTCTCTTTTAGATATTTTAGTTTTTGATTTTTGATATTAAAATTTTGTTTTTTCCATGGATGCCCATGAGAATAGGAGTCAACATATTTTGCACACTCAGCACGGCTGGACACTATTATTTTGAATTTTCCTATTTTCAGTTTTACTAGTAACGAATATTCAGTTTGAATTTTGGAATTTTGTGGTGTTTCAGAAAACTCATACTAAACTAGAACTGGAATGAGAATATGACAACATAATTAAAATTTGATTTAATATTATCGCAAAAAATTTCTTTTTTTATTTCTCAGTAAAAGGCCCACACATTTAAAGTCGTATTTCATAATGATGCAGTTCGCATGCTTGAACCCAACCCAGAATAATTTATCTCCTACCAACAATTTTTATTCTTTCAGAGTTTAGTGTGTGTCAAGGTAAACTGTATGTCCCACGCGAACCTATTCTTAAGTGTCGTTTATGTCATATACACAGCACTGTGATACACACACATACATGACAAAAGGCGGCATGATTCATGTAACCTACACCACACATAAAGACATATATACATTTTTTTAAAAATCTCGTTTCTAGTTTTTGCACTTAATTTCAGTTTCTTAATTAGTTATCAAAGAAAGGTAAAAAAAAATGTTTGTTGAATTGAATCTTGGCGTGTAAAATATAGTTGAGTTTAACTGAGTTTTCATACATTTGCCCTACTATGAATTTGTATCTTTCTTTTATTTTAAGTAAAATTTAAATATATAATCAACATTTTTATATTTGTCGCATTTTGTTCCCAATATTCTCTTCAGTAATTATGGTGTATTAATTCTCGTTCTAACTATTTTCAAAATTTTCAAAAATTAGTAAATTTAATTTTGCATTACTTCGAATGCATAATAGAAAATGTGTAATAAATTTAAAATAGTAAAATAAAATTTTTAATTATTTTCTGTGTAATTGACATAATTTACATTTATGTTTTCATTAAATTAAATTTACAATCTAATTTTCTATTTAGACAAAACTCACCTAATTTATAAACGTTAATGTGAGTTTATCTTACTTGTTATTAATTCTACCAAACGAGTTGTTACAAACTGTATTCAAATAGGTTTGTTTCTGTGTTCGAAATGTTTTAAAAAGTTGAATTATGTTAATTTCAATTTGACGCTCCTGAACCTCTTATTCCATTTTCAAAATTTGGTTTTCGGATTCATAATTATTTAATTTTGCATTGTGCCTAGTTTCACATATTGGTAAATTTTCGTTTCAGTTACCAATAATACATTTATAGAAATTCAAATATATTCATGCTATTAAATAATAATTTTGCAATAATGAAGAACTTTCAACCCAAAGGCGAACATTTTAACTTTATCTATGTTACCATTTTTAAAATTGATAGTTATTAAACGTTTCTACAGATTTTTTTTTTCTTTGCTAGAAGTTTGTTCATCATATTCAATCGCTTTTAAACGTTTCTAACGACAACTTTTACCAATACATTCTCCATATTCCATGTAGAAGCTTTAGTATACCCACGCGGAAAATAGGTAAGGTAAAGGTGTAGGTGTGTACTTAGGATATTTATGTTCATACTGAGTGTAAATCATTTCACAAAAAACATGTTCTCATATTTGTTTGTAAATATGTATATTTTTCAAAATCTTTTATGCACACTATGGAAGTTTTGCCGATGAAATTTTGTGCGGAAACTGTTATTGAAAACTGCTTTTACAAAGAGCAGTTTATAAAAATATACGTGTCAGTTACATACAAAAGTAAACAAGGCCCATCAACCAGCACAAAATGAACTACGAAGTAAACTATGATACTTGAACGCATTTACTACCTATCTCCAGTATTTGGAATAAGGGTGG
>NQII01002636.1:0-49634 GCA_002778355.1 Clitarchus hookeri | reverse complement strand
GGGGGGGGGGGGTAATTCTACCAAGTCGAAATTTAAATTGCAGAAACATATTACAAAAAGAAAACTCAGTTATATTTCAAAATAATAAAATAATTTAAGGCAAAACATTGAAGATAAAAATTGGGAAATTAATTCTCTGGGGATGTTCTTTTGCAAATAAAAATTGAAAAATTTACTAGAATTACTTTTGGATTAGTTAAAAGTAATGAGTTTAAGTAAGTGCGTTGAATTGCGACTGGTCAAGTTGAGAGCTGGCCATAGAAACGTTAGTGTGTCCAAGAAAGCAATAGAGCCTCTAAACTGAACACTAAAGGATATACGAAACATTACAGACATTATGGGTGGAACGGTTGTATTACTGGGTGGTAACTTCCTCCAAACTCTACCGGTGATTCAGAGGGGCACACCTGCAGGTGAAATCAAAGCCTGTCTCAAGTCGTCAAACTTATGGGCAAATGTGAAAAAATTCAGCATTACGACAAATCTGAGTGTGCACATCTTCAGTGACGTTGATACAGGACATTATACTGATAGACTATTAAAAATTGGAGAAGGGCGGTTAGAAACAGATGCTGAGGACTTATGTGTCATTCAATAGGGATTTTAGTAATTTAGTGCATATTGATACAGAACTGATTGCTAGTGTTGACGCGTGGCGGGTACCGGGGATAGGAATTGCGCTGTATTCACACCCTGAGAAATAACCCTCGGGGAAGTCCCACTATATAGGAATATGTTGGGATGTACCGCAGCCGAAGTAAAAAGGGAAAGTCCCGAAAATTAGCTGATGCAGCCCTCTGCGAAGGAAACAGGGTAACCCCATGGCCGAGTTTACTGCCAACACAGCTTATGGGAACCCTCGGATGCTAGCCGCACCCCTCCCTCCACCCCTAGTTTGAGCGAGCGAGTTACGCCGGGGAAGTCCCTGTTTCTCTCGACCCAAATCGCTGACAGCCAATTTGAATATATCGAGAGACGGGTTAAATTCAGGAGCAGCCAAGGTTCGTGGTCATTCTGTCGTGAGCCAGGATTCAGTCGCGGTCAGTCATACAATGGTCGTCGGGCAGTTGTGATCATTCAGTTGTCGTCAGTCGTAGGCGAGACAGAGAACGCAGTTAGGCGAGAGGCAGTCATATCAACGGGCCGGAGTTCGGGACCGGCCCCAGGCAGTAATGTACAATCAGTTGTTCACAGTCAATTGTTCGGGAGCAATTATCGCCAGTCGAGACGGGAGTAGTTCGGCGGTTCAGCCGCGAGACGAGATAGATGAAGCCGAAACGGGAGTAAACAGTCGTGTGACGAGAACAGTGCCGAGAGTATGAGTAAATTCCCGCAAACGAGTGGCAGCCCAGTCCGAGTGGCGCCATTCCCCGAGAAGGTGAGTTGTGAGCCGAAACTTCATGTGTAAATTCCTGAGACAAACCGATTAGAAGTGCCGAGAACTTATGAATTCATTTCCGAAAACGTAGTGACAGTTTCCGAGGCGGAGAAGTCGAGAGCGCGAGACGAGTCGTGGCAGACGTCGACGTAGGAGAGGGGACGCGAGGTCCCTGACGAGGAACGCCAGCCGAGATCAAAGAGAAAGCACAAGTCCCGGAAAACCAATCCCGGACTTCCGAGAAGGGAAGCCGAGCTGACCCAGCTACTTCAACCAAACGCGAAGAGCCGAGAAGCGCCACATCGAGCGAGAGGGATAGTCCAGCGGGATGTGGTAGGGAGTCAGTCGAAGCCGAAGGAAGAAGCCAGCTGAGTACAGCACGTCAACTAGAGCCAGTCCGAAGGCNGTGGTAGGGAGTCAGTCGAAGCCGAAGGAAGAAGCCAGCTGAGTACAGCACGTCAACTAGAGCCAGTCCGAAGGCCGGAACCAGGGCCACCCAACTCACCATGCCTCAGCTACCAACGAAGACAACTCACCACAAGCCGCAGTCACAGATAAGTAGAGAAACGTCTCCCTTCAACAACCTTCCCCGACGCATAGTATTCAGCCCAACAGCCCGTCAGGCAAACGACTTGCAGTGGGGCTCAGTCTCGCCAGGGTGTGTAATAACTATGTGACCTTCTGATCAATAAAATCCTGGTGTGTTAAATAACTGAGAATACGAGTATTTGTTTACCCCTAGAGCAACATCTTCAGGTGCCCTTAGTCTGCACCGAAATAATTTAACTATTATGAACTACTGGCCACCCCCTGTATAACAGGTGGCCGAGTAGCGACAGTGTTTTCCCATATCTAAAAAGAAATATAAATGACGGCGAGTGGCTATGTAAAAGAACGATTCTACCACCAAAAAATGATCTCGTTAGTGCTCTGTTCTGTGTTTATCATCAGTACCAATACCGTTTATTCTCCCTATAATTTTGTTACTATAACCACTCAAGATAAGCCGCGGATAAAAGAAAGTAATTAATTTGACAAAAACAGTGAGAAAATAGGTGTGTTGGTAATATCTGGTAAGAAATACTTCTTATGCAATATATAATTGCACAGATAGCGCACGAATGCGATACGCTGTCCCTTCGGTGTAATTCTATTGACTCGTTTATGCGTTGTTTGCATGAGACAGATGAATATGCTGTAAGTAGAACTTAGCAGGGTTTCTGAAAATTTGGAAGTAACCGTGAACGGACTATAGCAGGAACCTCACACGTTTGAGGCTCGTACTATAGTGCGTATTATGACGTTCACANGGACTATAGCAGGAACCTCACACGTTTGAGGCTCGTACTATAGTGCGTATTATGACGTTCACACATGCGAGACATTCTACGTCGTGGATGACGATACACTGAGGCATTTAAACATTAATACTGTAATATACAAATGATAATATTAATAACTATGAGGTCGACGTCTGATTAATTAAGGGTGTGTTCTTCTATAAACCAAGCAAATATTTCTGCCACGCTGTTTGCATTCCTGCATATCTGGAGAAAACTTTATGTTGATTTAAAAAAAATCAAAACTCTTCTTTTAGAATGTGTAAAAAAATTANCCTGCATATCTGGAGAAAACTTTATGTTGATTTAAAAAAAATCAAAACTCTTCTTTTAGAATGTGTAAAAAAATTATTAAATATAAAAAATTTTGTTGTCAGCGAAATACCTGGTTATGGAAGAATAAAGGTTTTTTATTTCATGTGTGTATATATATATAGGCGTAATTTACATATGTCTTATAATGAAGCAAAGGCAGTTGCTGAATACAATATACATGTGTGTCTGTCAAATCGTTTATGTTCATTTCGTTTATAAACGCGGAAACCTGACAAACCGGGAAGAGAAAAACAAAACAATTTGCTGTGGCCTTTGTCATTTTTCTTGTGCGTGCGTGAAGGCGTTCTGATTTGTAGTTGCGTAGTTCCCACAACTGTGATAAGCACCCATCAACTTCCGACAACTGCTTGTTGGCGGTCGGAGATTAGCTGCCGTTCAGAGCTCACCCAGTGCTACCAATAGCACTGCCAATTGTTCCGGAAGCATTTACTCAATACCAAGTCATCTGGTCACTCACTTAAAACCTTACGTAAAGAACTTTTCCGTTCCAAGAACATCAAATAATGTGTGTTTTTCGTTTTAACAATTCACATTTTTTTGAATTGGGCGTCTGGAGGAAAAATCACGAAATTTTCAAGTAACATACTTTCATAGATAAAGGTTGGTAGCTACTGAAGTATTTGGTTTTGCTGTTAAGTTTATTTAATAGGCCATGCACAAAGAAAAGAACGTAAATTATTCCACTGAAAATTTGAAGTTAACATTTTAACCTTAACTGGTCTGATGCTACTTTTTATGTTTTTTGATTTAATTTATTTCCTCTATTTCATTTAAAAATTGAATGACATTAGAGATGCCATCCAGGTTAGTTTTGTGTCCTACCGCTATAATTTCAATGATTTTTCTGTGAAGACGGCCAATATTCACACTTAAGAAACGTCCTAGCAAATTTACAAGCAGAAACGAATTTTCGAACTTCTCCACCTCGTACCTAACCTGCTAATTGTGACATCGATATCACGGAACCACCATCTTCACTTCGTGATTGACCAATTCCCGCTAATTAGAATAAATCAACCACCAGCACTAATCAGTACCTTCGTTCTACTAACTACTTTATGCTGTGATAGCAGTACGAAAAATATATTGATTTTGGTATATGACCACCATTTGAGGCAGCAACAAAAATACCCCGAGAAAAAACTTCATGCAGTACACGTTAAGTTTCTTTTTTTTTACGAATTCACAAACTGTATAAATCTGAGCATAAGTAAATAAATGTAAAAACCAATTTAATTTCAATGGCTGTTTGTGGAATATTATAGATCACAGCTTTTATCTACAGATAGCAGTAGCATCACTAAATAAATGACCATTGAAAGCGTTCCAGGTTAACCATACCACATTTTTAATAACTAAATTACTGAATTGTCACGTCAAACGTGGTATCATTGTCAGAGTATTATAGGTAAGTTTCTGTTAGGTTAGTTGCGGCCGCGATTCACGGTTGCGTAGTGACTAGAGCACTCGAATCCCACATAGGCGAACCAGGTTCCATTTCCTACCATATCACTCTCAGATTTCCNGCGTAGTGACTAGAGCACTCGAATCCCACATAGGCGAACCAGGTTCCATTTCCTACCATATCACTCTCAGATTTCCCCTTGTGGGAAATCGTGACAGCCGATGGTACTAGTCGGAGGGTTTTCTCGGGATCTCCCGTTTTCCTCGTCCTTACATTCCGTCGCTACTTCATAACCACTTCGCGTCCTCCTCATTGGCTCTCAAGACCTCTTTGCCAGGAGCCTTCCAAAGTTCTCCACTATACGTTGTGTTAGTCGACACTAACAAAAGCCCGTATCCATCTGTGTATCCTGAGGTTAGTTTATGAGATACTGTTAGGTTGGCATACTACGATGTAAAATTATTGTGAAAACGAGCGTGCACAGTAACGATGGGAAAACAAAAACACATGTTCAGAATTGTTTTCCCTTCGATGTTCAGGTTCTCGTATCTAAACTATTATCACAGAATACTGAAAAATATATATGTGAAACGGGCGCCTTTAGCCCACACGCCAGACATATGACGTCACTGGCCAGCAAAATGTTGCAAGTCGATCGCCTATCAGCACCTGGTATCTTACTAGCCAGCGAGCAACCCAGCCAGTAGGGAACCTTTCACAGCATGTAGTAGCGAATCAGAGAATAAACGTCTGGCAGGACTTGAAAAAAAAAATCATCTTCGAAATATAAAATGAACAGTTTATTTATATAAAATATACAACGCTTGTATTTTATTAATATTTCATCACAATGGTTACAATAGTTTTACTCCATATCCTCGCCACATTGATAGAAATGAAAGTGAACAATTAACTTGATTGCACAAAGCAATTATGTTGATGGTTATAATGGTGCTTCATTTGGTATGCAAACAGTTACACCGGTTCAGTGCCGATACACACTCTACTCTTCACACATATCAGCTCGAATTATCGCAGGCCCATCGTTATTAGATAATAGCCGGGCCACACGGCGAACGGAAGCAGATGTCAATCAAATAAAACCTTTATCACAACCGCCTGTGCAGCATTTCGATTATGAGAGTGTCTTCATGTAGGGGGCAGAAATTCGTCAGCAGCCAGAGTCGTGAAGGGGACGGATATAACGAAACTGGATTACAACAAGAAAATTCAAATTTAAAATTAGATTATTAATTGTATAAATGCATACTTGGTGATCTACTACATTTCACGTGTTTCTAAGGCGTGTTGACAGGCTTATACATGAAAGGCATAAGTTATATTTAAAAAATAAAAGTAAATTATTATTTCGCCTCTTTTATTGTGATGGGTTTGCTTTAAAATAGTATTTATTAACGCGTGATAGTCAATTGTTAAAACTAGCAAAGTATAATTGTTCTTTCGTAAAAAAATCACGGATTAAAATAGGACCACTTTGGCATCCTTAAAAGGCGTAGTTTTACCAATCACAGCATGAATTATTTATCTAGAAATAGAGTTGTACCAGTTCGTAGTGCCGGGACGAGTATCAGCAATGTCTACGATAGTATGTCACCTGTGCACCGACTGTCAAGGTTGGCAGGACTGGCGCCGTACTCGCAGGACACGCACACTCCTGGTCGAGCTGTCGTAAGGACCCGGGACATGGTCTACTCCTGCACTGTTCTAGCTGCTGTAGTGGCGATAACAGCAGTGTCCGTCTACTGGAGGATCTTCTACGTTTACGGCGGCCTCAGTGCGAGTAAATTGATCAGCGATGCTGGAGCGCTAGTGTTGATTATGTTGGCCATGACGACAATATACCTCTCTGCCCTTGTGTTCAAGAGAAGCGGCGTTCTCGATTTCATACAGAACTTGGAAGAGATAGACAACGTTCTTTTGGGGAACAGTACAATTCACCAGTGCGTCTACTCTTCTTTACTGAAACAGGTAAATGTGTAACATTAATATTTTAATGTTTCTTTATACATTGCATGTACTAAACACGCAGATAGATAAAAGATTTGTTTTTTTTTAACATAAGCACGTAAGACTAAAGCGAAATTGTTTCAACAATTCTGCTGACTACAAATAACGAGAAATAAAAATGGGGAATGTAAAACAATGTGGTATAATTAAAATAAACACAAGTTAAAATAATACATTAGAAAACGGGAAACCAAAATCCATATATCTGGTTTTTTGATGCAAAATACATGTCAAATATTCTTGTAAAAGGGCACCAATATAAATTTAAAAAAAGAGGGGGGTTTTGTTAATCTTAGCAATGAAAAAAAAAGTCAAATGAAGTTGTGAATGTATTAAAATTATTATATTTTCTATAACCTTCAAAACAGGTATACATTACATATCGTCTTCGATAATATTTCCTCTGTAGCCTCTCCGTTTGCGTTAGTTTGCTACACGTCATTGCACAAGCAGACAGAATATAAACTGTAGGCGAATGCTTGTTAATGTGTTACTTGTTGACTGCAAAAAGGAAAAATTAATAATGTACGCCTGAGTTGCTAGGCCTTCAAAGTGTAGTCTGGCGTAATAGCTATGCAATTATTGATCACGTGTTAAGGTGTTTATTATTATTGGAAAAATAATTCCTTGCTAACTTGTGTGGATTATTTTGCTACGTTTGATAATAAACTTGTTATTATAATTTAATGAAAGTTCTTGACATTGCACTAGCTAAAGTCAGGACTCTTCATAAATTCTACTCACCTGTAATTTTTTCCATTTTGGATCTGATCTTTGAGGTAGTTTAAGAACCATTTCTTTGTTAATACCAACGAGTACCTTTAAGTGTTTTAAACGTAATAATCAAGTATTGCTGTACTTTATTTTTTGTACATAATATATAATTTAAAACAGTAAAACCACAAAGAATTTTTAAATATCCACATATTAAACGTGAGATGAACAGGTAAAATACTGACGAAGCAAAACCAAATACGTCAGAGCTATTCTAAATTAGGAAATTTGAGTATAAAATGCATTCTGCAAAATATTTTGTCCTGTGGTTGGAAATTATTTCCGTTTACTACAGTTTACTACAGTTAAAGTGTGCATACTTCATTTCAACATATTAAGTGTGGCTGCAGTCATTTCTTATCTCAGATAGAATTTTAGGCGACTAGTTGCATAACCAAACAAATGGCAAATTCCTTAGTAACACAAATGTTTCATTTTAGGTAAAATGTATTATTTTATAATATCGAATTCGTGTTATACTTTTTACAAGACAGTGGAAAATGTAGAAACATTGCGCGTCTCAGTTATAAAATGATGCCTTTCACAGGCGAATATGAGAAAATCTATGAGTCCCAATAAAAATGAAAATTTTAGCTTCATACCTAAGGTTATAATAAATGAAAGACGCTGAAGTAAAATATTATATAGTTCTTACCATCGGAGTATTGAGTGCGAAGTGCTATTTTCTCTTTTTTAAAACATCAACATATTGATGTTATTTATCTTCTTGGATAGCGGCTAGTTAGTAGTTAGGAATGCCGTTACATGGTCGAGTGATTTGTGCAAATTCTACAGACATGAAAATAAGTTATAATTATACTAAATAAAACAGAACTACTTACATATTATCCTACGCTCCTCAATGCGTATATACTTTCAAGTAAATCTTTACGTTATAGATGGGCAATAATAAATTAATGTCCACAATAGAGGTTATAACCGCTCATATTTGAAAACATTACTTTCTGTTAACTCCCCCACGATCTGTTTAATGAGCTGGCGATTTTTGACCATTTTTGATGGTTAAATCGATACCCAAATAGGTTAAATAAAAAATTAAAAAAGACAATACAAAGTTTCAAATGCTTGTTGAAAAATGGGAGTGTAACTCAGTGCACTGACTAGGTACATTCTACGTTAAGTTATAGGTCATGATCCATTACGCCACTTCAGTGCACCGTAAGTGCAACCTCAGTTACAGCCATAACCACTGCCACAGAAGTAATGAAAACGGATTGGAATTGAAGTTATACATCCCTATGCATTCATTTATGTACATTCAAAATCAAGTGTTAAACGAGATTGTGTAAGCGTAGATTTGGTTTATGTTGGTTCATTTTTCACGATAATATCTTTATCCGATGTGTGTTCCACAATTTCACACATCTTTACTCTCGTTTTTTTTATTGCAGTTCACCCAGAAAAATTAAAGGAAACATGAATACCAGTTAAATTAATACATTTTACTGAACGGATGTGTACTTTTATGGCAGTAAATTTAATTTACAGAACTCGTGAGGTGTCTTGTGCTTGGCTACACAAGAAAGCTATGCGATATGCGACTCTGCGGGACAGTACTTAGCAGTATGGTTATCCTTGATTGAAGCAAACACCACTGTACAGAATGTGTCAATATTTTACTTGCTTGGTATACTTATGGTTATATCGATTTTAGCATCACCACAATACTTGCTTGTACGTGACGATAAGCTTCTAGGGGTCCTTCAACTGACGCCGTGACATTAATTTGTATATAAATATATATCTCTGTACTAGTGCAATACTCAGACATCTTAAAAATTGCCATTTTTAGTTAAATTTGTGAGTGCTTTCACGTTACATAATCAGACAAATTTAATTCCTGAAATGTGAAACAATATTAACGGTGTTTTGGAGTCGAATTATTGTAACATAATACCACGACATCTTAACATATCTTAGTATTGAAATGGAATGGGTGCACTGCTTTAAGTTCATCAGCGAGGCATTTTTTAATGCGTTTGTAATGAACAGGAGATGCAATAATACTTTACAGCAAGTCTTGCATTAGTGATATTATTACCATTTTATATGTTGGCAGCATTTTTTTCATTATTGAAAAATATTTTTCGTTATCCATGAGTGTTTCTTATGTTATCTATTTTTGGTATTCGTACAAGATGGAGACTTGAGGAAGGAGATTATGTTTGCTTGCTATTGAGAAACTAAGAGATTTGGAGAAAACAGAACACGGTCAAAGAAGCAAAGAAATGGTGCGTAACAAGTTTCANCTATTGAGAAACTAAGAGATTTGGAGAAAACAGAACACGGTCAAAGAAGCAAAGAAATGGTGCGTAACAAGTTTCAGTCAAATTTAACATTAAATTTGTTTGCTTCGACTTTACAAATAAATCTCATGAATGGTAATTTGTTATTTCCAGGAAAACCCCAAAGCGACTGTTACAAACATCTCCATTGAAGTTCATTCTGAAAATTCAGATGACAGTATAGTTGATACCACGTATAAGCCAATATGAGAAGCAGAACATGGAAATAAAGGCACAGTTTTGGAATTTGATGTAGCACCGATTATATAATGCAATACATAAAATGAAACATTAATTCGTGTACATAATCATTGACATTATATAAATTTCTTTATAACTAATATTTGTACAATAGAGTAAAATAAATCACTATGTCGAAATATTACGCAAATTCTATTCCGTATGATATTAGTTTGCAACAAAAGATTGCGTTAAAAACAACCTTCACCAATAACATCTATATTACACCAATGTTAACATTCCTACTTTGAGNAAACAACCTTCACCAATAACATCTATATTACACCAATATTAACATTCCTACTTTGAGGTTATGTCTCGCACTTTCTTATTGACTTTGGCAATTATGCTTAAAGCGTGGCTCACAATTGAAGACATAATAATTATGACGTGCACCTAACAGTTGACTTAAAAACACAATTACGTGTGTCCAATGTACTGATACACAAGATAACTTAACATATATTATTGTGGAAGCTGACAATCAGAGCGAAGCAGTAAGTTGTTTGCGTGAAACCCATGTTTACTTCACAGCAAAGATCGAAAATATTCGTAATGCACAAATATTATAATAATTTGACTTTCTTTGTTGATATAAGTAACCATTAAAATTTGTTTTGTAATAATGTAAGTGTTAATTAACAATGTGACAAATCTATGTTTCGGTTAGGCAAGTTTTAGTTATGAATTTTCTTTATAGAGGACAGTTGGGTGACGCGATTCCATTGGGTATAATTAAGAATAAACGTATTTATTGTCAACTATAATTACAGAAGTCTTATTTCCGTGTGCTCAATCGGTACTTACTGCATAATTCTTAATTCATATTTTGTAATGGTTAGCCCAGTTTAGGACAAATGCCACGAAAAACGGTTGACTCAATTCTTATATATTAAACCTCTTTGTAAATGAAATAATTGCGATCTCTTAACCTTCATTATATCTATCGATAATATTACCAACAGAGCTAAGTATTAGATTTTGCACACATTTTCTTTATCTTGGCAGTTGCTGTCGTCATTAAAAAGTAAACACAAACAGTTTTTTTTTATTTTGTTTTGTTTATTAGGCCAGAAATCAAAAAGAGACTACGCGACGAGAGTAAATAGGATGAGAACTCCCAGAGCTGTGGTTTTGGAGGAAGGTGATTGCCACTGTTCTCTAAAGGTCCAATTTCCTAATAAATNAAGTTATACATCCCTATGCATTCATTTATGTACATTCAAAATCAAGTGTTAAACGAGATTGTGTAAGCGTAGATTTTGGTTTATGTTGGTTCATTTTTCACGATAATATCTTTATCCGATGTGTGTTCCACAATTTCACACATCTTTACNTTTTGGTTTATGTTGGTTCATTTTTCACGATAATATCTTTATCCGATGTGTGTTCCACAATTTCACACATCTTTACTTTCGTTTTTTTTATTGCAGTTCACCCAGAAAAATTAAAGGAAACATGAATACCAGTTAAATTAATACATTTTACTGAACGGATGTGTACTTTTATGGCAGTAAATTTAATTTACAGAACTCGTGAGGTGTCTTGTGCTTGGCTACACAAGAAAGCTATGCGATATGCGACTCTGCGGNAAATTTAATTTACAGAACTCGTGAGGTGTCTTGTGCTTGGCTACACAAGAAAGCTATGCGATATGCGACTCTGCGGTGACAGTACATAGAAGTATGGTTATCCTTGATTGAAGCAAACTCCACTGTACAGAATGTGTCAATATTTTACTTGCTTGGTATACTTATGGTTATATCGATTGTAGCATCACCACAATACTTCCTTGTACTTGATGATAAGCTTATATGCGTCTTTCAAGTCACGCCGTGACATTAATTCGTTTATAAATACATATCGCTGTACTAGTGTAATAAGACATCTTAACAAATTGCCATTTTTAGTTTGATTTGTGAGTGTTTTCACGTTTCATAATCAGACAAATTTCATTCCTGAAATGTACAACAATGTTAGCGATGTTTTGGTATAGAATAATTGTAACATAATAACATGACATCTAAATATATTTAAGTATTGAAATGGCATGGTTGCACTTCTTTCAGTTCAACAGGGAGGCATTTTTCAATGTGTTTGTAATTAACAGTAGATGCAATTATACTGTATAACAAGTCTTGCAATAGTGTTATTATTACTGTTTTCTATGTTGGCAGCATTTTTTTCGTTATAGATAAATATCTTTAGTTATATTTATGTATGTTTCTAATGTTAGGTATTTCTGGTATTCGTGCAAGTTGGAGACTTGAGGAAGGAGATTATGTTTGCTTGTTATTGAGAAACTAAGAGATTTGGAGAAAACAGAACACGGTCAAAGAAGCAAAGAAATGGTGCGTAACAAGTTTCAGTTAAACTTAACATTAAATTTGTTTGCTTCGACTTTACAAATAAATCTCATGAATGGTAATTTGTTATTTCCAGGAAAACCCCAAAGCGACTGTTACAAACATCTCCATTGAAGTTCATTCTGAAAATTCAGATGACAGTATAGTTGATACCACGTATAAGCCAATATGAGAAGCAGAACATGGAAATAAAGGCACAGTTTTGGAATTTGATGTAGCACCGATTATATAATGCAATACATAAAATGAAACATTAATTCGTGTACATAATCATTGACATTATATAAATTTCTTTATAACTAATATTTGTACAATAGAGTAAAATAAATCACTATGTCGAAATATTACGCAAATTCTATTCCGTATGATATTAGTTTGCAACAAAAGATTGCGTTAAAAACAACCTTCACCAATAACATCTATATTACACCAATATTAACATTCCTACTTTGAGGTTATGTCTCGCACTTTCTTATTGACTTTGGCAATTATGCTTAAAGCGTGGCTCACAATTGAAGACATAATAATTATGACGTGCACCTAACAGTTGACTTAAAAACACAATTACGTGTGTCCAATATACTGATACACAAGATAACCAAACAGATATTATTGTGGAAGCTGAAAATCAGAGCGGAGAAGTAAGTTGTTTGTGCGAAACCCATGTTTACTTCACAGCAAAGATTGAAAATATTCGTAATGCACAAATATTATAATAATTTGACTTTCTTTGTTGATATAAGTAGCCATTAAAATTTGTTTTGTAATAATTTAAGTGTTAGTGAACAATGTGACAAATCGATGTTTCGGTTAGGCAAGTTTAAGTTATGAATTTTCTTTATAGAGGACAGTTGGGTGACGCGATTCCATTGGGTATAATTAAGAATAAACGTATTTATTGTCAACTATAATTACAGAAGTCTTATTTCCGTGTGCGCAATCGGTACTTACTGCATAATTCTTAATTCATATTTTGTAATGGTTAGCCCAGTATAGGACAAATGCCACGAAAAACGGTTGACTCAATTCTTATATATTAAACCTCTAGGTGTAAATGAAATAATTGCGATCTCTTAAACTTCATTATATCTATCGATAATATTACCAACAGAACTAAGTATTAGATTTTGCACACATTTTCTTTATCTTGGCAGTTGCTGTCGTCATTAAAAAGTAAACACAAACAGTTTTTTTTTATTTTGTTTTGTTTATTAAGCCAGAAATCAAAAAGAGACTACGCAACAAGAGTAAATAGGATAATAACAAGAAGGAGCGGCTACTGAACTCTGACAAAGCAGGTGGGCTACTGCTGCTTCTGCAGGGATGGCTGTAGAAGAAGCTGTGTAAATTGTCGCTTACAATGTAGGGAGAAAGTAAATTATAATCAGAGGGGCACAATATTTAGGGAATTTCAATAATATCGCAGATAAAAATCGACAAAGAAACTTTATGTCAAAATGCATTCAGGTTACAACACCTGGAAAATAATAAACTCAGAGCGATAGCAGTAGGTCACTCAATCATGCATATTACCTTTTTGTAGATGGCAATAAAATAACGTGCAAAACGTTTTTTAAGTCTGCATTGTGTGTTGGAAACCACGCAACAGATATAGTTTTTCCAGAAAACAAGCAACGAAGGTATAGTAGAAGAAGAATAAAGATGTAAACATGGCATTCGAGGGCAACTTGGCCCTGGGATAAAAAACATAATCAGATATAATATCAACACTTTCCCTCGAACTGAATCACATTACTGGCGAGAAAATGCCAAAAAGGAATTTTGAGTGTTTCTTTCCAGCAAAGTATAGCATGAATTAGCCCATTTTCAACACGGAGTTTAAAATTGGCTTTCACAGATAAAAAAGGTCGCGTGTTTCTTATGTGTAAGGCTAAAAAACTCCAGTGAAACGAAAAATCCACTCTTCAAACTAATCATGATCTCCATATCGCTGCTAAAGTGGCAATGAGAGAAAGTTTACTAACATATTTAGAAGATATTATAGAAGATAATGATATGGTTGTAAGTTGTTATGATTTGCAGTCATGCCATTATCTTGTGCAAATATATAATCGTTAAACTACAAGAGTAAACTTAATTCTTGCAATTTTTCAATTTATGGCATCTCTGAGAAGAATGGGTATTGTTTTACATGGCATGAAGTGATTGCTAAAAGAGGAACCAATGAAACAGCCCCCTGCGTATTAACATTTCTATAGAACTGTTAAATTGAAGGAAACATCGTGTTTTACTCTAACAAATGTGTTGGCCAAAACAAAAATAAGTTTGTTTTCTCAATGTTCATGCATGCTGTGAACACACTTCCAATTCAATCAATATAACACAGATTCCTTATTGTTGGCCATATGCGACATGAAGCGGACAACACAAGTAACAATGCTAACAGAAACATCTATAAAGACTGGTACACCATACATCTTCACGTTGCAAGAAATGAGCAATTAAATAATTTTTTACTGTTNATCTATAAAGACTGGTACACCATACATCTTCACGTTGCAAGAAATGAGCAATTAAATAATTTTTTACTGTTAAAGCGTATCACAAGGAATTGGTTCTAATTTCCAAGTGGATGATTCGGGATGCAATATTATTTGGCATGAAGTTAGTGGGTTACGTACGACAAAACAAAACCAGAATAAAGTGCTCTAAATGTCGTTAGTAAGTGAAGTCTTGAATTTTCGTCCCAACCATCGAGGTCTTAAATTCACACCCCACTTCTCATCGCAAAGTTAAAGAAGTAAGAATTGTTAGGTTTATGTGCATCATCTCAGATACTTGGTGTGTACCGTCATTTTTTTAATGATTGGTATCAGTGCCATGAATCAAGATAAACACTATGCTATCTAGTTATTGATGGTTTATGTTGCCGAAGCATCAACTTTAAATATTCAATGTTCGATGCTTAACGCCATTTCAGTAACGATTACAATGTACAAAATAGTATTATTTTGCAACAAAAACTACTGCAAGCAGTTATTTTAAATACTTTAATTATATTGTGACGTTTGTTACACCTAGTATAATTATTTTTTTGGATAGATAATATTGCAGGTGCTTGAATAATGATAACATTGCAATAGATTTGGAAAAATATTTGAAAAGGTGTGTATTATATATTATTTGTTTAAACACGTTGTGCAATTTTATATTTGTTTCCGTTTGGTACCAAAATAACTTAATAAACGTTGTTTATATACATATATTATTGCGAAAAGCTTTTCTTGATTTAGTTAATAAGCATTTATTTTTGGTAGATTTAATCACCGATCTGCATAAAATATAATATAAAAGTTTTTACTGTAAAATGAAACATAAACGAATAATTATTTTAAGTGAAATATCTCAAATTGTGTTTATTTAAGATGTCTGAGTGTTGTACTAGTACAGCGATATGCCAATACTACGACAGTCCTAACTGCAATGTGTACAAAATAAAAAAAATCTAAATCAGTTACCAACATTTTAAAGAGTGGATTTTTAAAAGGTTGCTAAGACACGGCAGTATGTTTTCTGATTTGCTGCCGGCATAACTTTGAGGATTCTTCTCACGGTTTACGTCAAAATAGCTACTAGGCCTGGCATTAATTTATCTTTATACACGGGTATCTCTATGGGATACTATTTCCTCTTTAAAAGTAATGACAATAATGATTCTATAGTAAAACTAAATTTTACCGAGGTTACTACCTCAAAATAACCAAATAAATCTCTGAAAATAAATTACAGTAAAAAAAGGAATAATTACTTTGTACATTTATAAATAACTATCAAGAAACGAGTCAGCTATCGAATAGAGCCTATTTCTTCAATTGCGTTTTGCTGTTTTTTAAACAAAGTTCATTACAGAAATGTTTTGTAATACTCTGTGAAACATATAATATTTTTATTAGTAACAATGATGAACGGCAGATGTATGGTCTTACATTGTATGAAATTTGTTCTAGGTGGCGGTGGCGATAGTTGTATTTACTACAGAGATTGCAAGCAACATCTGGTTCTGGACAAACACAAATGGAAGAAAAGAGTTAACATATATTGTACTGTACGTATATATAATTATCGGAGAAATAACAGCTGTTCAGTTCGTTTCCTGTCTGCTGGTGGTTAGAAAGCGTTTCGAGGTTCTCAACTGCAAACTAGTGCAAGTTTACACGGGTGAAGATGAGCACAAACGTACTTACAAGCGTCCAAGAGCTGCAGTTATTAACCGGAGGAACTTACTGAAAAGTCCTTCAATAGTCGTTCAATCATTTACTACTACACATGACAAGGTACTGACTCTCCAGAAGCTACACTACCAACTTAATAAACTAACNTCGTTCAATCATTTACTACTACACATGACAAGGTACTGACTCTCCAGAAGCTACACTACCAACTTAATAAACTAACAAAGACAATCCTCACAACGTACCAACACAGAATATTTGCGCTTGTAATAAGCGAATTCTTGTACATCACTTGCTTCATACACTATTTCTTTGAATTTGTGCTCAACACTGAAGCAAACATTTGGCTTGGTCTACACCACGTATGCATCACATTCTTGAATGTTGTCATTCACGTTGGGTATCTGCTGTACATTGTCTACGGCGGTCACTGGTTGACATCTGAAGCCAGTCGAACTGCAGACATCTTGCAAGAGGCTCTGCTAGCACCTGCACTTCAAGCCGGAACCTTCAAGAGACTGCAGTTGTTTCTGCAGCAGCTGTCGTCTGCCAAGTTTGATATTGTCGTGTGCGACTTCATCAGGCTGCATCCTGAGATGCTCATAGGCATGGTTTCTGCTGCCGTTACCTACCTCATTTTACTTGTGTAAAAATAAGTATTTTTGGGGTATATGTGTTGTAGATATGGTACGTAAATATATTTGATTCAATACATTTTCCCGATTACATGACCCAGGATGAGAAAATTCACTTCGGAGAGCAAATTCTATTTTCCTGGGCTTAGTGGTATTTTACAATATTTATTAATAACATCAATTCTATACTCTCCATCACACGATTACACATTTAATACTTAAATTTAATGTCGATGTATACAAGGCAAACAAGTTTTGTCTATGAAAATTTAGTGTATGTTGGTTTTCGCAAAGTTGTTTGTATGCACAAGACTTTTCCTCAATACACTTAAAACCTATCAAATGGAGTAATTTTCAATAAATATGATCTGTACCTTCACTTTACTTGGCAATCAGGAACTACATGTAAAAATACGACAGGTGGAATAATGCTGTCGGCCAGTTGGTCCTTTTTGTAGCCCACTGTATGAATAATCACCATACTTCGTTGTACATGATCTTGCGTAAAAAANCAAAGTTGTTTGTATGCACAAGACTTTTCCTCAATACACTTAAAACCTATCAAATGGAGTAATTTTCAATAAATATAATCTGTACCTTCACTTTACTTGGCAATCAGGAACTACATGTAAACATACGACAGGTGGAATAATGCTGTTGGCCAGTTGGTCCTTTTTGTAGCCCACTGTATGAATAATCACCATACTTCGTTGTACATGATCTTGCGTAAAAAANCGGCCAGTTGGTCCTTTTTGTAGCCCACTGTATGAATAATCACCATACTTCGTTGTACATGATCTTGCGTAAAAAATAGCCAAGTAAATAAAACTGAGGCGTCATTAAAAATAATATTCTTTGACATTAATACTTTTGGATACAAAATTTTTAATTGCAAAGGCGAGTGTAATCCCCATTTTTTTTTNTAATATTCTTTGACATTAATACTTTTGGATACAAAATTTTTAATTGCAAAGGCGAGTGTAATCCCCATTTTTTTTTCCAAAAAGAGTATTTAGACGAAAAAATATGTAAACGACATTATATTTTGGTCTTCGTTGGCATGAAANTTTTTTTTTCCAAAAAGAGTATTTAGACGAAAAAATATGTAAACGACATTATATTTTGGTCTTCGTTGGCATGAAACAAACTGTTTATAAAGAAGAGTTTAATGTTCCTAATTTTTAAAGGCTGTTATAAAAAGCCGTTGTGAAATATACGTGGCAACGTGTATTTTCGTCTTAGTTTGAAAACGATGGAAACGTATTTGTGGAGGTAGCCTGGGATCAAATATTAATCAAACATGATGTAGAAAATGTAGATCCCCTCGTATGCAATTCATAAAATATATATGTGATATATTAGCAACTTGTAGAGACTCACGAACCGTTATAGTTATACATATTGTGCTGTTCATCTTACTACACAAAGCAGTGATTAATTGTGTGTCGCATTGTCAAACAGATATGGATCTGCGTTAATTGGCATGGACACTCTCCCCGTTTTCAGTTAAGTACACGACTTCTTACAATAGGCTTTGCTTTGGAGCCACTTTTTGTGATGGTTACCAACTTCAACGCAAGTACGAGAGAATAATGCATACCAGTACGTGTTGTAATCAGTTATTAACTTACCAGTGGTTTTTCGTGAAACTAAGTAAATAGAAGAATTGCAAATTCCATTGTTACGTTTAAGTTCTCATGGGGCTAAGACTATATGGTTCAGCGTAGTATAAGTGAGTGATGAGTTCAATGTGAGTCAACAGCGGTGCCAAAATTTTGTTTGTTAAAACTGCTNGGACACTCTCCCCGTTTTCAGTTAAGTACACGACTTCTTACAATAGGCTTTGCTTTGGAGCCACTTTTTGTGATGGGTACCAACTTCAACGCAAGTACGAGAGAAGTAGAAAAATGTGGCGTTCCTCTTCGAGAGAATAATGCATACCAGTACGTGTTGTAATCAGTTATTAACTTACCAGTGGTTTTTCGTGAAACTAAGTAAATAGAAGAATTGCAAATTCCATTATTACGTTTAAGTTCTCATGGGGCTAAGACTATATGGCTCAGCGTAGTATAAGTGAGTGATGAGTTCAATGTGAGTCAACAGCGGTGCCAAAATTTTGTTTGTTAAAACTGCTNCTCAGCGTAGTATAAGTGAGTGATGAGTTCAATGTGAGTCAACAGCGGTGCCAAAATTTTGTTTGTTAAAACTGCTCGTACATATCGTAGAGTAAAATTAACTTCAGATTGCTTTATTAGTTTCTACATCTAACCTACACTTGGCTTGTTCGTGGTAAAGTGAGCACATTTGAAAGATCTGATTAAAATGACCTGTAAGGTAAAAGAAAATAATTCAGTGTCCACCTATGTTTACCTAACAACTTAATGGAACTACTTTCCCTCCGACGTTACCAACTTTACGGGGTGCATGCCAGTCACTTTGTCCCTTAAACCATATGCAAGTACAGGCAGTGTCATTTTTCAAATATTCATTTCAAAAGTGCTCAATCAACTATAATCAGCCTTTAAATACCATATATAAGGTTACGTTGCCACTATAACCTCTTAGTATATGAAAACTGAAATATATCAGAATCGAATTTTCCTTTTTGGCAAAGTACACAATAGGCCAAACATCGTCACTAAAATTTCAACCGGACATAATTTCTGCCTCCACATATACATTGAAAAAAATAATCTTTTCTTTGCAAAGAATTCTTTGGAAACTATCTGTCAAAACTCTCACTTGTATGACTGGAGATAAAATATCGCTTCATTACAACACAGTGTTTATTAAAACGACCAAATTGTTTATACACCTTCTTGTTTGATAAAAAAACTTGATGCCTACAATAGTTACGTGTGCAAATAACAGAGGTATGGAACCAATCAGAGTAACGCGATGCGGTCGGCAGCTAGATCGGTTACTGCTGCTACAATGGCAGGTTATCAAGATTTAAGTGAGTTTGAACGTGGTGTTATAGTCGGCGCACGAGAGATGGGACACGCATTCAGCAGTAAAGTGTTGTAAGATTTCTTGTAATATTTCCATAATTTAACAAAAATCATCGGGACAACTAGTTTTCAAAGAATTGTTTCCAGAATTACACAAAACATGCAGTGTACCTGTAGTTTAATATTAACGAGAAGGCATAAAATGAATTCACTACAGATGTATATTTAAACTTGAGCGTGGTCACAGTTAAACACAATGGTGGTGTCAACCCCATAACTTACTCATTAATTTCCCATTCCATGTTTCGCAAAAAGGGATATTTTTTAGTCTGACAAGTACTTACGAATTTCTTGTGATATNATTAATTTCCCATTCCATGTTTCGCAAAAAGGGATATTTTTTAGTCTGACAAGTACTTACGAATTTCTTGTGATATATGACACGATGAAACCTATGAAAAGAGTTTCTGTTGGTATGGGTCATAGACAGAAAACAATCATAAAATGTTGTGTACCAGCAACATGCAATAACAGAAAAAAAAACTCTATCTGTATTTGTGCTAACTTCTGACCTTGTACAACAACGACCATCATTTTAACTATTTTGCAACACGTCATACGTGACCGAGTATACTCTGCATATAACCTAAAAGACTAGTAGACTCGGTACGTGTGNATATTTTGCAACACGTCATACGTGACCGAGTATACTCTGCATATAACCTAAAAGACTAGTAGACTCGGTACGTGTGCATTACTGCAGTAATATACAGTAGTCTAGTGTTTAGTATTTACTTTATCCACAACCTAAACACTAGTGTGAGTTTGTGTTGATAGAAATATTGCGTAAAATCACGAGGAAACGATCGCATTTCTTCCTTTCTGTAAAGCTGGGCCGTTGATTACTATCTCAATTGTTTACTTTGTGCTTTAGAGCAAAATAATTCAACGCGAATCTCTGGAAACCAAATTTGAACCACTCAAATTCCTTTACTTTAAAGAAAAATGAGTGATTTTCTTTTGACGAGGTTTTGCTGGTTTGCTTCAGACCTCACTGATTTAGAGCCATTGTCTTCCCTTCAGGCTTCGTGTTTTAAATACAGCGATATATTTAATATGTTGGCTCACTATTTTAAATATGTACGAATGTGAAACAATCTTTTTTTAATATCATTTAAAGCAATGGTTTGTCTTTTGATAAAATTGTCGTGGTCTTTTGTGTAAATGATTATACTGGGCTTTGTACTTACATAATTATTTTCAATTTCAATATGTCTAACTAAACAAATTCTGGTATCCTTGTGCTGTGTGTATAATAAGATATTAGTATTAAAAATTAAATCAATACTTTTGATGTTTAAGTCTGTTTTTTTGTCTTCATTATTTACAACGAGATAATACACCGTCTCCTCACGTCAATCATGTTTAGTTATTAAATTGTCCTTTAGGGGACTTATAAAATTGACAGATAAATTAGTTTTTGAACATATACGCGTGTCTTAGTAAATAAAAATTCTAGGGAGGTGGTTTGTTTTCTCAGGTAAGGTAAATNAGTTTTTGAACATATACGCGTGTCTTAGTAAATAAAAATTCTAGGGAGGTGGTTTGTTTTCTCAGGTAAGGTAAATGGATTATCTTTTTTTGAATTATTTTCCTTTGACAGTCTAAGGTAAGTTAAAAAAGAAAAGTAACAAGCGAAAAAGGCTTAAAACATAATGTTTAGAATTTACCATCGCAGTTCGCTTAATCTCTTCAGACCCACTTTTATTTGTAGTATCAGATGTTGAGTATACGAAATGTTTTGATGTGTGCTGTANCGCTTAATCTCTTCAGACCCACTTTTATTTGTAGTATCAGATGTTGAGTATACGAAATGTTTTGATGTGTGCTGTACTTACGCCGATGCAATACTTCATTTTTTATCACAACCAACAAGACGCAAGCATTTCTGTTCGGCGATAGTGCTATGAACCTGCCATAACCTGGTGCAGTAATACGGTTTACAAATCAGGCATTTGTATGGAAGACTATCAGATAATTTTAAAAGTTACTTATGTTGAATTAATGAAAATGACAGATATATTGGTAAAATTTGAGCATGAAAACACAGTAATTCATGTTAACAGTCACACGCAGAAGACTTTTACAAACAATATTATACATTTTTAAGAAACTTAAAAAAAAAGTTTAAGCAGATTAGCATATTCAGTACAGCCGTCGTTCCACCATAATTACGTCATTGTTTAATAATAATATTTTCCAATCGTATTCACATTTTTGAAAGCTATTATTATTTTTATTTTGTATTTATTTTTCCCCGTTAAGGTCACAGAAAAGTCAATTTGAAAATTTATGGTCACACAAATACAGCATGGCTACTATTCTATCTGAAAAATAAAGAGAGAACTAATCAGTACTTTCGTTCTGCTAACTGCTTTATGCTGCAGTAGCAGTAAGAAAAGTGTATTGATTTTGGTATATGACGTAACTTATAAATAAAATATTTTCTGAATTTCAAATCGTCAACGTATTTGTTTTGCATTTGAGGCAGCAACCCCGTCCCCCTCCACCTTTTTTTTTTTTTTGCAAGTGAAAAAATTCATACTGTACACGTCAGGTATATAATTTTTTTACGAATTCACAAATTGAATAAATCTGTGCATAAGTAAATAGGTGTAAAAACGAATTTAACTTCAGTGGCTCTTTGTGGAATATTATACAATAGATTACAGCTTTTCTCTAGAGGTAGCAGCAGCATCACTAAATAAATTACCATTAACATCGTTCCAGTTAAACGATACTAAATTTTAATTACTAAATTACTGAATTGTCACTTCTAACATGACCTCATTCAAATAGCATAATAGGTTAGTTTCTGTTAGGTTAGTTTGGGCGGCGGTTCACGGTTGCGTAGCTACTAGGGCACTCAAATCCCACCTAGGTGAACCAGGTTCCATTCCAGACCAGATCACTCTCAGATTTCCGCTCGTGGGATTCGTGACAGACGATGCATTGTTTTTAGTACAGGAAAGACAGTTCCTCCAGAGCCACTTAAGAAATATTTTCATTTCTCCTGCAACAACCTGAAGTGTAAAGTCTAATAATTTATTGTGTTGCAAGTACTGGAGTTTCGTTGCTGTTACCCCGAAAACAATTTATCTGCTGATTTCTTTCAATGTTTGTGTTTCACTTGCATTTTTTAATGATTCATATTGTATATAATATGAGGTATGGTACACTCTAAAATACCCACCTAATTTTTATAGCTACCAGTCCCCGAAATTTGCGAAATGTTTTTAGAAAACACTTTCTTAGTGATATATGTAAATTTATCTCTAACCTGCAGTAGCTGTTTTTATATATGAATACTCATATTACAGAACAACTTTGTATACATTTTGATTCCATGTGGTGTAAGGTAAATATCTGAACACTNATATGAATACTCATATTACAGAACAACTTTGTATACATTTTGATTCCATGTGGTGTAAGGTAAATATCTGAACACTAACAGTTGTACATATTTAAAACAGCGACCATATAAACTGTGAATACATGAATAAACGGAATCTTTGCCCAAAATAACCTGCTTTTCATTACACTTCTCGAAGTTGTTAAACATATTTCTTCATTTATTTTCATTTGGTCGGCATCAGTAAGTACAGACAAAATAAAAAATTCAAACTTAGCAACTAAAGAAAAATTAAGCCTACTGTATACAAAAATATTAAAATTGTTATGTATTTTATAAATGTAAGGATTCCAAATTATAGGCGTTATAAACATAAAAAAAATTAATCGGTTTTACTTACTGGTGTAGTCCATTCAGGATTTATTCACACTTTTTGAAAAACATTAAAAAAATTACTCCATGATTAACGTAACGTGTTCACCTGTTTATTTTAAATAACTCTTATACCACAGAAATTTAACACTGTAATTAACTTAAAGTATAATATTTTCGATTAAATGAAACTTTAACTTATACTTATATATTTAAAAAATTGTAATATTTATTTCTCTTTCATTACGAATTACAAACAGTGAGAGCAGCGATATGTTGGCAATGGCTAAAAACAAATACTTCACAGTTTACAAGTCATCATAACCTAGTTTTTAGAATGTTATTTGTAAATTAAACGTTTCCTATTGGAATATTCNAAATTAAACGTTTCCTATTAGAATATTTACATTTTGAGGTAGCACTGATTGAAACATATTTCATATTATATTGTTACTGTTAAAAATATCCACCCAAAAATATTTCGTCGGCCTTAATTACATAGTATATTTTTTCATCTGACGGAGAAACTTGCATAAGTGGAGCAACGCTTGTCGCTTTATTTTTTATTTTTTTATTATTGTATTTTAACCTTACAAGTTTCGCAGCGCCAGTAGCTGGAAAACGATACACGTTACATCAAAAAATTATAATTTTCTGAATTTTATAAATTAATACTTAACAATATTTAATTTTTGAATAATTTTATAACGGTATTTTAGAATGTGATGGCAGAACGGTTATAAATTGGAAGTTGGCATAAGCGGCGACATGGCATGGCATGTTGTTTTTTGATGAACCAAGTGATAATTTTTTTTTTCCCCACGAAAATACTTAAAATTATCTATAATCAGGTCTGCACGTGTTTTTATTTTCAACCTACCTACACAAGTTATGAGGTTGTCACAAGTCTGTTTCTCCGCGGCAGGAATACATTTCGTCGCGTCCGTGGCGCTACCGTTACGCTGGGCCTCTCTCTCCCTTCTTCTGTATGAGTGTATGTTGTGTGTGTGTGTGTGTGTGTGTGTTTGGAAGTAACTACTGGACGTGCGAGATTTATATATTTTAATCGTAAACGGATTTATGAATAAATTGGGAGTTTAAAAGTTTTATATTTGTATTTACCAAAACTTTGTAACTTTACCCACGGCCTACGAAACACAATTGCGTAACGTCTTTACGTTTGTGTAAATTGAATGATCTGCGTTGTCGTTCGTGCGTCGGTTGAAATTGATTCACAACAATAGGTCGTCCGTCAATCCTTCTGTGCGGCAAAATTTCAGCGTGACAACTTAACATCGTGATCTTTCTTTAGTTGGAGATATATTTTGGTTCGAAATACATTTTCAAAAGAAAAATATTTTGGGGAAATAATTTTTCCACGTGATAAGAATAATTTAAAATTAAAAGTTGCTGAATTTGCCACCAAAGGTAAAATAAACACAGATCCGCCGCATTGATTTTTGTTCCAGTGCGCATATTCACGTCCGAGTAATGTCGTCAGAAGGCGGTGGCTCATCCATCCGTCCGTCGAAAGCTACAGTTTGGTAAATATTTTACGGATGGACGGGTAGAACAATAGCTGCCCTGCGGTTGGTTGAAGATCACGTGACCGCTGGACAGACGGGTGCGACGGATGGTCGTAAGTCCACCTTTGTAGTTTCGTGTGCGGCCAACGGTCGTGTTAGCCGAGAATGACTCGTGGTGATCAGGCTTATATCGATTCTTCTACCCTTTGAGGGGCCGTCCCCAGAAACTACGGCTTAACCGGGTGGCGATTGGGTGACGTAAAAGAATGATATTCAGTACTAATCTGATACACACTAAATCCACACCAACCAGCGAAATCAGTCGGTGAATTAAAAGTCACTNTAATGTCGTCAGAAGGCGGTGGCTCATCCATCCGTCCGTCGAAAGTTACAGTTTGGTAAATATTTTACGGATGGACGGGTAGAACAATAGCTGCCCTGCGGTTGGTTGAAGATCACGTGACCGCTGGACAGACGGGTGCGACGGATGGTCGTAAGTCCACCTTTGTAGTTTCGTGTGCGGCCAACGGTCGTGTTAGCCGAGAATGACTCGTGGTGATCAGGCTTATATCGATTCTTCTACCCTTTGAGGGGCCGTCCCCAGAAACTACGGCCTAACCGGGTGGCGATTGGGTGACGTAAAAGAATGATATTCAGTACTAATCTGATACACACTAAATCCACACCAACCAGCGAAATCAGTCGGTGAATTAAAAGTCACTGAAAGTCAGGTAAGAGGCTGTTACAGATTTGCCATTCAGTCCAAAGATAGGGGAAATCAGTATCACGGTGTGTTATTCATCGTCTTGTGTGAAAATACGACTTAAGTGGTGTTCTTAATTTTTTTGGTCTATTCGTGCTTAAGATGGAGACTTCGAGATTTTATACACAATACACTGCATGAAAAGTATTTTAATTTTCGGTATTAAAACAAATAAATATATTTTATGGTTAGCAAATAATTGTGAATGTTGGTTGCATCGTATCACGGCCAAAACGTAGAATATATCACGCTTTTGAAAGACGACTATTCTACTCAATACTCTAAGTAAGCGCCCACTTAATATTGTGTAAAATAAGTATACAATGTTTAATTTAACAGGAATAGTTTCAGTAAGTAAATTAATTTTTATGCTTCTGAAATAAATGCGTTTTGGAAAAAACATTAACTGTTACAAACGAACAGCAATCGTTTCACTACGTAAAGATATTTCATCCACCAGTAATTAATGTGTATTGTGCATTCAAACTGCTTTGAAAAGTTTAAAATGTAGCGTGTTCACAGCTATCCGTCATTGTGTACAGTTCCACGAAGTCACTGTTATAATCAGTGAGTTGCATATAATTTCAAGTGAAGCAATTATCACTGGTTGTCACCGATCTAGCTTCATTTTCACTACAATTACAAATGGTGACTTTAGCCCCTAGGGGTGACTTTGACTCAAATTTTAAATAAGCTGATGTGCTGTTTCATCTTTTAGAAACAAATCTGCTTTATTCTCTTTTGTGGATCGTTTATTAGAGACCAGCGACTAAACCAAATTGTTAATTTTTAATAATTACAGTATTAAATACTACGTTCCCATTTACGATATTTCAGGTCTAGAGAGTAGTAAATCTCCCAACTCTCAAAACTGTATCCGCTTATTATTTTTAACTTTTTTGCGGAGTGTGCACGTATATGTTCGGGGTGTTGTTTGTATGGTTACGTCTTTTTCTTGAAGAAGAAACAAACGCTTTCATACATATTTTTGATGTTTCGCTGGACTTAATCGGAATCTCNGTCTTTTTCTTGAAGAAGAAACAAACGCTTTCATACATATTTTTGATGTTTCGCTGGACTTAATCGGAATCTCAATTAAAACGTTATAACTAGTCAACATTTCAGCTCGTAAGAACAAAACTGTTCTTTTTAATAATTTCTCAAATGAACACGATGGGTTGTGAAACCTGTTACATCTGTCGCNGTCTAGAGAGTAGTAAATCTCCCAACTCTCAAAACTGTATCCGCTTATTATTTTTAACTTTTTTGCGGAGTGTGCAAGTATATGTTCGGGGTGTTGTTTGTATGGAAACGTCTTTTTCTTGAAGACGAAACTAACGCTTTCATACATATTTTTGATGTTTCGCTGGACTTAATCGGAATCTCAATTAAAACGTTATAACTAGTCAACATTTCAGCTAGTAAGAACAAAACTGTTCTTTTTAATAATTTCTCAAATGAACACGATGGGTTGTGAAACCTGTTACATCTGTCGCGGCACATTAATAGGGACATAGTCAACGCGCGACTTCATTGGCTGACGGCCAGCCGGTAACAAACGTTGCAGAGTGCAGTAGGCGTGTTCGGCGAAGCCAGGTCCTGTAAAGGCGATGGTAAGTGGACCAACAAAACTGATATCGCTAGAGAAGTGCAAGATTCACGTTATGTTTTAATACCACGCTAGAATACTTTGTCCTATAGCTACTTGAGTGCAATTCGTGATTCCATTGGTTACTTACTTAACACTGCGGGGTCTGTGCCCTTCACCGGCTATTGGTTGTCCAACCGCTGAGCCTTTACTGTTGGCTGAAAGTGTATCTGGGACGTGGGAGACGGCATTGGGAAAGGAATGGATCTATGTTAGCATATCAGCTTGCAAATAATAATCGAATTCAAAGTAAAGTGATTACTCAACTTTTTAAATGAAGTGTCTCAAGCTGCATCTGTATCACAAATGAATAAAACTTGTTTGTCGTCATAAAATTTGAATATCGACGGATGCTACAGCTCCCTTATTGGTCCCAGGTAACACAGAGAGACACAGACGATGAAGATATTATCATGATATCCGAGTTAACGTACGCTGAAGAAATAAATAACCAGAAAAATTCTGATGAGTTGAGGCACTTCAGTCAAATTGTTGAACATTTATAAATAACAAATTCTGTGCAATATCAATTATTGATGATTCATTGCCATCTAATGCCATCTTACCAGGAAATACACCAGAACGAAAGTGCTGTACACCCTTTCCACGGCAGCAAGCAAGTACTTTATCGAACCCCCACCTCTGCTATAAGGCTGTTACATTAACCAGCACATCATTATGCTAAACAGATGCCAAAACTTACGGTAACGTTAAGGAATATCCTGTAACATTTTAAAACAAATAGAAAAAAACGTCATATTTTTTGGAGTGCTAAAGATGTCGGGTTGAAGCCAACCGCATATTACCGGCGGGAAATAAACAAACGAAATGCCACAGCATATCAGTCCTTTAAAATCATGTTTATTTTGAAACCTACGTGAGTAATTATATGCCGAGCGTAATTATATGCCTAGAAATTAGATCCTCGCCGAAATGGATCACTTGGAGAGCATATCAGCGAAATGTAAAAGCGTACTCTTAATCTTAACCCGGAGATGTCTGATACAGAGTTCATTGCCACGGTGTTAGGTCAGCTGTCGTACAGAAACCAGTCAGAATATTCTAGTAGGTCAAATTTCGCGAACATATCCTACAATTCTGCCAACTAGAACGGCAGTTATGATAGATAACAACACAGACCTAGGAAACAAGATGATTCCAGTGCAAATATTGCAGTCTGTACATCAAAATTGGCATCAACGCGTCAACCGGATCGCATTTGAAAACAACCAAAGTCTTGCACGAGTAGACGTTATCATACAAGGTAAAATACGAAAAAAACAGGATAAGTCGACGGAAAAGCAAAAGAAGGTGTCTGATGAATAACAGCAATCAAGAGACGAAATCGGTGCGACGAGGAATGAGATGTCGGTGGCGAGAGTAATGAACCACCTCGCCGTGGTGAGGTAGACTCGTCTGACCAGCAACAAATTGATGGGCGCGTTATGACCCACTAGTCAGACGAATCCGTGCAAAAAAATCCTCTGTATCCAACACCAACTGTAACACATCTATACATATTATAAAACNGGGCGCGTTATGACCCACTAGTCAGACGAATCCGTGCAAAAAAATCCTCTGTATCCAACACCAACTGTAACACATCTATACATATTATAAAACTCAACGTCACTCTGTCTGTCTGTCGATTAGTGCGCTCATCACCCGAGAACCACTTTTCCGATTTATATGTTTATTTTAATTCATAGCTATGTTCTCTGGTCAGATTATAGTATATATTTTGTTACGCTAAGTAACATAAGGAATAAGCAGTGACGATATTATTCAATCAAGTCAAAAAAAAGTTTGCCACCAGCGCTTTTTCTTGCAATGCGCTGTCTAAACCGTTAAAGATGGAACAATATAATGCAGTAAATAGTTTTGCAGAATAAAAAGACATATAGAAAACTCCGCGGTAGCATATATCCATCCATAACAGCGAAATACTAACAAGCGTTTTTTCTCAATAAATAAATGCGTAAAATTCAAGCTGTTGTTTCCCCAATTAAAAACTTAATATTTATCAAAGAAAAAGAAGTCATAACTATTTAACGAAGATAATAAATGTTCTATACAGCATGCAATTCCCGCCTATACTTTAAGTGATATAATAAGTTTTGTGAAAAAACTAATTTTTCACGAGTCGTGTGACGGTACGCGGACGTCGAGAGCCATCGCTTAAGGGGGTATTGGCCGGGGGGAGGGGGTGCTTATTTAGAAAAAAACTTAAACAATAATTTTGTAGTCCCCAGTACACACTAAGATTCGCGGTGTTTTCACACTTTTTGAATCAAATATTTGAAAAATCACCCTATGTGTGACGTCTTTCGTCATTTCATATATATGCTATTTATCACAAGCGTTTTATACCTCTGTTAACGTGAGGGTATATTATTTTTCGTTAAATTTAAGTTTTGCCTGTATTTGATTTATAAATTTAAATATTTCATTTATAATAAATTTGAATAAAAACAGTGAGATAACATGTGTGTTGGTAATTCCTAGTAAGAAATAGTTATTATGCAAAATATTATTACAACTGAGAGCGCAAGAATTCGGTGCGTTGTCCTTTGGTGTAATTTTCTAGACTTGGTTAAGCTTAGTTTGCATGAGGCGGAGGAATATCCTGGAAGTAGAACGTTAGCAGGGCTTCAGAAAAGTGTGAAGCAACCGTGAATTGATTATACTTGGGCGTCGTCACTTTATTCATGCATTAGTCATCCAAGTGGAACCATGGAATTGTTAGAAATGTAAATGTATTACTAATTTACAAATTCACATACTCTTATGTTTACAAAACAAGAAATACTTACGTCAGTGGCAATGTATCCATAAAATTACACATGCATTAAGTCCAGTTTTTAAGAACTATTTTTATCATTCTGATGGCAAATTAGCATAAACGAGTATATAGTTGTAGACAGTTATTATATTTTCATAAGGTTGGTTTCAGAGATGCTCACTTTACCGTGAGAATTCAAACCTCTGCTATGTAATTTACTTTACCGCACGTCATAATTATTAAAACTGATAGAAAAATCGCCTTGATTTAAGCTTGAATTAAGCTTTTTTTGACAAGCATGTAAGCTTGCAGAAAGATTGGTGTGCAGGCGAACAAGCTTAAATAAAGCCAACTAGCCCCGTGCGTCAAACATGTAGCTAGCTTGATATTAGTTACACTTGCTGCAAGCTTGCGTATGTGCCATCCGTGAGAAATTAGGCATTAATCAAGCTTCAATCACACATGATATGACAAGCTTGTTCGACAAGTAAATTCAAGTCATATAGAAAGCGTGTCGCAAGCATACATGATATCTCGCAAAGGATTTTATTTTATGTAAAATAAAAGTTTCCTTTCATATTCTTCGAAATTTTATATCATATAGTAGATTTCTACTTTTAATTGGTTTTGAGCATTAATTAACACATCTTGTACAATTTATGTTTTTTTTTTCATAAACTTGTTATTATTTTTACTCAGGTATATTTTACGGTGTGTTTAATATATTTATTTGAACACAGATCTTTTTTATTTCCATGTGGTGTAGTTTGTTTAAAATTTGGTATTTGAATGCCCGACTTAACGAGAACATTTGGAATACTAAGGTACAAAATACAACATGAAGCAAATTAGTCTATTTTTCTAACTAAAGCCCAATTGCAGTGTAATATAATTTCAACCGTCTTAAAATTTGTTAGTGGGCGTATAATTTTTACTATTCAGTAACCACAACACAACTTGAAATCGCATATTGATAACTGACTTCATAATAATACTATACACAAATTTAAATTTTCTGTGGGCGTTATATTTGTGGGGCCACAAACAAGTTCGAGAAAACTTAGATAAAGCATTACATTTGTAATAAAATCATCACGTACCGCATGAGTTTTAGGTAAGTGGGGAACGGTACTATTTGTGAATCGTTGAAGATCTTCTAAGCTCGGTAATGAGCGAAGAAAACGCATTGGCAGTCATGAAGTAAAGATACGAATAACATTTAAGGACAAGCGCAAAACGAAAAACAGGATAAAGATGTTAGCCTACACTTACAGTTTACGTAATTAATGATTACGATATACAAGAGCCAACAAATTAAAATTTAACTAGCACAACCATTTCGAGCAATTGAAGGTCACCACACAAAACAACATTCATATTATCAAGAAATTAAGAATATAAACCGATATGTACAACAATGTGGTCAAGGTGGTGTATACTTCATGGTAAACTATTTTACTTACGAAGAACATACTAATGTTATGTAGTAACTTAAAGAAAGTATTGAATTACTTCAGTAGAATAATTATGGGAAGTTGGGCACAAGAGAATGGGGAAGTAGGAGCCAGGAGCCGGCCGGCCAACATGTTGTGACGTCACCCATTCGCCATATTGGATCCAGGTGACCTTGAGTTTGACCTTGACACAATTATCATGACCTTGAATGACCTTCAAACCCCCCAAAAAAAACCAAAGAAATTAACAAATCAAAAATCTCAAAAATTATTTTTTAAAATATTTTAAAAGTATTAAAAAATTAGAATTGATAATTTTTTGGCATTGAGGGGACTCGGGAAAGGAGCCAGGCGCCGTTCATGCTATGTCATTATGGTCACCCAAACGCCATATTAAATCTGGATGACATCGACCTTGACCTTTGACCTTGACCCTTTGCCCATAACCTTTGATGGCCATAAACACAAAAAAGAAACTGCAGAAAAATTATAAAATCACAAAAATATATATACATTTTAAAATTTTTTTAAAAATTAAAAAATATTTTTAAAAAATATTTTAATAAGTACACGTAGGAGGTCCATGGTACAATAAGATCGGAATATAGATAATTATGTACAAAACAACGTTTCAAAATATATATTTATATATGTTTATATAATTGTGCAGAGACACCTATAATCATATTGAAATAATATATGGTTATGTAAGTACCTATGTGTTTTCTTCTGTGTTGAACGAGTATTTGGGTTTTTTCAGAGTGCTCCCATATTTTTATTTAAAATGTATGGTAGAAGGCCTTGGGGGAGAATAATACGGGCTCCTTAAAAGATCAGTACCTGAAATTTTCCTCCAATCAGATGGATAATTCGCAATGTGTTTTGTGAAGTGATTCGAGAGGAAAAGTTCGGACAATGGATGAATGGTTCGTGAAAAGTTTAGCGAAATGCATCACAAAGGGGTGACTTGCTTCTGGGCATCGAAGATGTTGGCAAGTGTGTCTCGCCGGTTCGAGTCCTTATCGGATGGTGCTTCATTGACTATCGTGAGCATGTTCACGAGTGAGCGGTATAGATGGTGAGTTATCCAGCGTCTATTCGTTTAGCTCGAGAGTTGCTAGGGCAATAACTTGTAAAACAGCATCGGTCATGCGCCATAAACAAATTGGCTGCCACCCGACACGACATTTAATAGACGCGGTGAATAATCTGCATAAATAAAAGAATATATTCGTGCCTCATAGGATATTTGTTATTAAACAGGCAAATAAGTAACATCTTAGCAGGAGTCAGTCTGCAGGAGTCAGTCTGCAGGAGTCAGCCGGCAGTAATCAGTCGGCAGGAGTAAAGTGTATGAATTCATGTATGCTTGAAGATGAGGCAAGCCACTGACTATGTGAAATCTAGTATGTCATGTACGACTACATGCATACCTTCAACGACTGCCCAAACATTGCATGAAAACAATGCTGTTATTGAGTTAAGTACTTCGGTAAAAGTTGCAATGTGCAGCGACATGAGAGGAGTGACTGTTTGAAGAACCCATCTCATGCTTTTCTTAGCTGCTATAAATGTTCCAGACAGTTAAGTCAACGTGATAACTTAAATAACCACATCAAGGCTGATAAATGTAGTGTTTTCCGCCCACTGAGAAACAGTAAGTGGTAACTTCGTTACCTCTTGTTAATACACTACATAAAACGTTTGCAGACGACGAGGGAACTCACATGGTGAAGCCAAGGACCACATGCAGTTTATGCAAGGTGATACAATGAAGGAACACATAAAGATCTGCAAGGGTTTGTCAACTGGGAGCCAGCAAGTGATGTCGCCAATACTGCCTGCTCCATCGATGGGTTCTGTTTCCGCAGACGAGGCTTTACCTGCTTCTTAAGCTCCAGCAACTATATCTCCAACAGGTCCGTCCGAGTCTTTGCCTCAACCACTACGTCATCATCAGTGTCACTTTTGTGAAAGACATTTACTTTCGGCTATGGTGTACGGTGCCATGAAAGCTTTCATTGTGCCAAGAATCCCTGTCGCATGTCATATTCGTGTGGTTATCGGTTCAGCCGTACCGACCATTTACTTAGACATGCAAAGACATGCAAAGGTGAAGTGCATTTCTCATCAGTACCTCGCTACCAGGTTTGCTGCAAGCAGGTCTCTTGTGACTTCGCTAGATGTCCTCAGAAGTGTAGTTACCTACATAACTTGCCCTGCACAGTGTGTCGGTGTAATAATTGTCACGATATTTTTGCACAAGGACAACTCAAGTGCGAATAGCGATATTCATAAATGACTGTTCTCTACAACATAGCTGCATATATTGAGATGCATATATATCAAAGAATATTGTAATATTTTTTCGAAGGCATTAACGACTGTATTAAATTAATTGAATAAAAAAAGCCTATGAATAAAATTGTGTTTTATTTTATGTTTACCTAATTTACTAGGATAAAATTAAAATTTAAAAGGCACGGAAATAAAATAAATTTAATGAAAAAGTATTGTATAAAGTACAATGTACTTACTACATAAACGATTATATAATTAAATATCAAATAGTTTTTAAAATTTAAATACTTTAAATTTTTAATAAAAATATAGATTTAATAAATTATGCAGGTAGTCAAAGTCCCGCATCATTCATGTAGATGTACTGCTAATTGAAAAAATAATTTTTTTAATAGGATTAAAATTAAAGATTTTCCTATGACTATAAAAATTATGAGTACCAGCAGATCGCCTGGCGACTGAATCGGCAACTCTCCTGGCGTTGAAATCGAGAAATTAACTCCCTCTATGTGTTGTAAATAGAATCCAATATGGAGGGCGCCGATGGGACCACCTATACTTTAAAAACATAAACAAATATGGCTGCCACCTGGTGGCTAAATCACCAGCTCGTCTCGTGGGTAAATCGTGAAAATAGTGCTACCTAGGTGTTGAAAATGTGAAAAAAAAGGACAAACGAAACAAATCAAGATGCTTACATGGGATGGAATGAGTATGTATGACGGGGGAAGGCCTGCCAACTAATAAGCGAAGGCAAGTAATTTATCGATTAAATAACCAATACAAAATTGGCAAGAGTGGTGGTGGAGGGACCTCTGGATATAAAGGTTTTTTTAAAATAAATTTTTAAAACATTTTTTGGGTATTTTCAGGAATTTTTTTAGAATTTTTAAGATTTTCTTTTTAGTTTAAGGTTAATGATTAAGGATATTGGGTCAAGGGTCTTAGTTCTTGAGTCTTAAGTCTTGAGTCAAGTAAGGGTCTTGAGTCAAGGGTCATTCTACTAATTTACATGTAAGAACCACATAAGTGACACTTTAGTAAAAAAATGCTTGAATAAATAAATTTAAATACATGGAATACTGTATGTTACTTTTAATGAAGGCTGTTAGACATTTTTGGATTAAGAATAATGATAACATAGTGAAATAAAGGGTCCACAGTTCGAATACCGACCCGCGTTTTGGATCATTTTTAACGNAGAAAAGTAATGCTGCCTTACTTCTGGAAGTAAGGCTTGTGGACCAAGAAAAGTAAGATCTCTGCATACGGCCCTGTATGTTACTTTTAATGAAGGCTGTTAGACATTTTTGGATGAAGAATAATGATAACATAGTGAAATAAAGGGTCCACAGTTCGAATACCGACCCGCGTTTTGGATCATTTTTAACGAACTTTGTACGTGGTTTTCTGTCGGTTTACGTACTTATACCTGCGTACCTTATATACAGATTTATGCAATCTCGAAAGTTGTGGTATGGTGTAGGTACCTGAGTCTGAGACCCGAAATTATAAAAAAATATTAATTTTCCATCGGACTTATAAAAATGTGGTCATTGTTCTTAGTGTTTGGAGAATATTATTGGAATTGAATTAAAGGCTAAAAGTAAGTTATAGTCAATGGATATAAGAATTAGAGTGAGATAATAGGATTACAAATCGATGTTCGTACATTAATTCCTTACTGTTTAGTATTCATGCCCACCTGATATAAGGATTTAAGCCATCTCAAAAGGTGAGGTACGGTATAGGGTCCTGAGTTCAAGACCCGAAACTATAAAAAGAATTATTAATTCACTTTGGGACTTAGGAAAAAATTTCCGAGACTGTTTTACGAACTCATAATAAAGGCGAAACGATGGTTTTACCAATCAGATGTGGGGATCAGTGTAAGATAGGTGGTTCGCAATTCGATTACTGACCCGAGGTTTTGAAGCCTTTTTTTTTTTAGCGAGGTTTGAAAATTAATTTTTTACTGGCAATTGATACAAAGGTTTTAAGCAATTTGCAAAGGTAATGCACGGCTTAGGGCCCTGAGTGCAAAGCCTGAAATCGTAAAAAAATATTAATTTTCTCGTGGTCTTAGAAACAATCTTGTGAATTTTCCGAGTTATGGGAGAATGTATATGTAGAGCGCTGACGCAGTTGATGTTAAGGAGTCGAGAAGTTAACATCGATTTGGAAGCATTCTCTTGCTGTACAGTGAAAATGAATTTTGAATACGAAGGTCTGCCTTCGACCTCATCGAACATGGAGCCGCGACCCGCATCATCGCTGCCTGATTGCCGACTGTGTCGATTCTGTGATCGAGTTTTTACCTTCTGTCAAAATGCTCGTCGACATGAAATAATTACCTGTATGAAGAGTCTTTTTCGCAAGAGGAATAATTACGACAATGGCCACACACAGTGTATGCAAGGTGATACATTGAAGAATCTCAACAACAACTGTACCGATTCGTCTTTTGAGAGCCAGCAAGTGATGCCGTCTATAACCCCTGCTACATCGGTGGGTACTGATTCCACAGACGATTGTGACGAGACAGTTAGTGCTTAAGATGGAATGAGTGCAGTAGTGTCGGTTTGTGTAGAATATACACTTGCAAGACTTTCGCGTTGAATCGATGAACTTCAAATTAAACGGTCCTTGGCTTTAAATATTGATGATGACCATGCGGCTCCTACAAAGAAAAGTAAACTAGAAAATATTGAGGATGAAACAGGAGGTGCAGATGATCATTAAGATAGATCTGATGATAATGATTATGACGACAGTGTTGATGAAGACGATGACGATTTTCTCGATGCACTAACACACCCATCCACCACATTTGCTGCAACAAACGACAAGAAGAAAGCAGAAAATGCCGAGAACACTAACTATATTTTAACTGAAGTCCCCAATTAACTTATTGATACTCTCAGTCATTTGATTTACCTGCAAATATCAAGGGATCTCTCGCGCATTGTTTAAATATCTTCAATTTTAAGAGAACTGAAGGGGAGGGATTATACGGCACGATGTTATGAACTGCACTCTTATGAAATTTTAACTGCATAATAATAAAAAATCAGTATAATAATATAATTGTTTATTTTTATTTTTGTGTCGTATCCTTTTTTTCTTACGACTTTAAAGTGGTGCTATAAGCACTAGAATATTAAAGTAAAGATCCAAATACAGAATATTAATGAAGACTTTGCATACAGAAAATGCATAAATATCGAACAGTATACAAAACATAAGTTTGTCATCATGTACAAATTTTGGAGAGAGATGGTGAATCGTTTTTTTTAATGTGTGGATATTGAAGACGACAAACCCATGGATTGAATATGGATTGATGATTGATGGAAGATTGTGAAAGATTAATGGAAATATTGCGAAAGATTGATGGAAAGATTGAAAGATTGATGGAAACATTGAAATATTGGTGAGAATTGGCGAAGATTGTGGAGCAAATTGTGGTGCATGCGGTGCTGATTGCGGTGTGTGCGGTGCTGATTGTGGTGATTATTGCGGTGCTGTTTGATGGAAACATTGCGAAAGGTTAATGGAAAGATTGGAAGATTTGTGGATTGAACCAAATATCGATGGAATGATTGAACGATTGACCGATTGATGGTCAAGAAGAGCACGGAAGTTAAGACTGTTTACCACCCTTGTACATTCCAAGTCTTCAGGGCCTGGCAGTATTGGCATTTAAATTAATGTAAATTAGGTCTATAAAAGTTTTGGTGGATGCTGATCCATACTATGACCATAACATACTCGTGCATGTGGTCGCTATTATTATTATGGGCTTGGTTTAGTCGTATATACATACTATAAAAAAATTTTATGTGCCATATTTATACCAACTAAACCGCTGAGGTAGTAAATATTTGCATAATATGGCATCGTGTATTAATCAGTATTTAAGAGAGGGGACTGTAAATGTAGTAATCGAGTGAGAGACTATTGCATATTTACGCAATACTCGATGCATAATTTCGGCACAATATAAAAATTAATAATTTATAATTAAAATAAATTTTTGAAAATCAGATAATAAATACAGATTTGCGATCTGACAAACCCTACNCGAAGGTCTGCCTTCGACCTCATCGAACATGGAGCCGCGACCCGCATCATCGCTGCCTGATTGCCGACTGTGTCGATTCTGTGATCGAGTTTTTACCTTCTGTCAAAATGCTCGTCGACATGAAATAATTACCTGTATGAAGAGTCTTTTTCGCAAGAGGAATAATTACGACAATGGCCACACACAGTGTATGCAAGGTGATACATTGAAGAATCTCAACAACAACTGTACCGATTCGTCTTTTGAGAGCCAGCAAGTGATGCCGTCTATAACCCCTGCTACATCGGTGGGTACTGATTCCACAGACGATTGTGACGAGACAGTTAGTGCTTAAGATGGAATGAGTGCAGTATTGTCGGTTTGTGTAGAATATACACTTGCAAGACTTTCGCGTTGAATCGATGAACTTCAAATTAAACGGTCCTTGGCTTTAAATATTGATGATGACCATGCGGCTCCTACAAAGAAAAGTAAACTAGAAAATATTGAGGATGAAACAGGAGGTGCAGATGATCATTAAGATAGATCTGATGATAATGATTATGACGACAGTGTTGATGAAGACGATGACGATTTTCTCGATGCACTAACACACCCATCCNATCTGATGATAATGATTATGACGACAGTGTTGATGAAGACGATGACGATTTTCTCGATGCACTAACACACCCATCCGCCACATTTGCTGCAACAAACGACAAGAAGAAAGCAGAAAATGCCGAGAACACTAACTATATTTTAACTGAAGTCCCCAATTAACTTATTGATACTCTCAGCCATTTGATTTACCTGCAAATATCAAGGGATCTCTCACGCATTGTTTAAATATCTTCAATTTTTAGAGAACTGAAGGGGAGGGATTATACGGCACGATGTTATGAACTGCACTCTTATGAAATTTTAACTGCATAATAATAAAAAATCAGTATAATAATATAATTGTTTATTTTTATTTTTGTGTCGTATCCTTTTTTTCTTACGACTTTAAAGTGGTGCTATAAGCACTAGAATATTAAAGTAAAGATCCAAATACAGAATATTAATGAAGACTTTGCATACAGAAAATGCATAAATATCGAACAGTATACAAAACATTAAGTTTGTCATCATGTACAAATTTTGGAGAGAGTTGGTGAATCGTTTTTTTTAATGTGTGGATATTGAAGACGACAAACCCATGGATTGAATATGGATTGATGATTGATGGAAGATTGTGAAAGATTGATGGAAATATTGCGAAAGATTGATGGAAAGATTGAAAGATTGATGGAAACATTGAAATATTGGTGAGAATTGGCGAAGATTGTGGAGCAAATTGTGGTGCATGCGGTGCTGATTGCGGTGTGTGCGGTGCTGATTGTGGTGATGATTGCGGTGCTGTTTGATGGAAACATTGCGAAAGGTTAATGGAAAGATTGGAAGATTTGTGGATTGAACCAAATATCGATGGAATGATTGAACGATTGACCGATTGATGGTCAAGAAGAGCACGGAAGTTAAGACTGTTTACCACCCTTGTACATTCCAAGTCTTCAGGGCCTGGCAGTATTGGCATTTAAATTAATGTAAATTAGGTCTATAAAAGTTTTGGTGGATGCTGATCCATACTATGACCATAACATACTCGTGCATGTGGTCGCTATTATTATTATGGGCTTGGTTTAGTCGTATATACATACTATAAAAAAATTTTATGTACCATATTTATACCAACTAAACCGCTGAGGTAGTAAATATTTGCATAATATGGCATCGTGTATTAATCAGTATTTAAGAGAGGGGACTGTAAATGTAGTAATCGAGTGAGAGACTATTGCATATTTACGCAATACTCGATGCATAATTTCGGCACAATATAAATATTAATAATTTATAATTAAAATAAATTTTTGAAAATCAGATAATAAATACAGATTTGCGATCTGACAAACCCTACACCTATAAAACCATTATGGCTACCAGAAACAAACATATGCTTAAAGAATTATTGGAGGTAACTGCCGAGCATCTTCGAGTACCTTTGAAAACCCCGAGTGGACGGGTTCCGAGTACCCCCTGGGTCGAGCCGAAGATTGCTGAGCTCGTCCGTGTCGAGCCGAAGATCGCCAGCCACAGCCACACAGCTCCCATTTAAAATGCACTGTGCCTCAATGCCCATAATCATACTACTCCTTCTATTTTAAAAATGTTTGCTCTCCTGGAGAAAATTAAAATGGGACAGTTTCTCCATAACAAACAGCAGTTTAACAATTTTTTTTTAAAACAAGTCAAATAATTACAGTTTCCATTCATCTTACTATTGAGTAAGCATATTTACATTCTTCTTGCCAACTTACTTTTTCTTTTTTTTACAAAATATGTATCAATAATTTATGCCATACTAAAATATACGAAATATGCCACAATCATTGTTCCCATCCACGCAGACTTGTCCCACTATCATGCCAAGCAGGTTTCAACAGCGGACATAAACCAAAATGTATGTAGCCACATTTGGTTTACACACCTCGCACATTATGCTCACAGTGCGGTGAAACAATTTCTAAAAGTGGCGATACAAGCCAAACTGAAAACTCTTCAGACTCAAAACAAATGCTCGACGTAACTCATGGGGTCAATATACAAACGTTATCGCATTATTGCACAAAATATTTACTGCGAAGGAGCCACATAATAAATATGCATGCCAAAAAATTGTTCGTATTTCATGCACCTAAGATGAGATTTTAGTGTGGGAGATATTCAAAACAACATTACTGGAACTACGGTCCTATAATTTTATGATAGAGGCGCGGGTGAGTGGTGTTGAACCTGCCAATTATGATGTCACTGTTCATGTCTTGTAGTTCGATGCAATTATGATATAAAATACAGCTAACTCGATAAGGGCCAAGGTATAATTGCACTATTTTTGTAATAAAATGTGCACGATCACTTACACTATTTTCCTGTACTAAAACCAGTTCCTGTGGTTGTAGGTTGTGCTCGTGTTGAACTTTATTCGCCCTTCTCCTAGTATCCGCGGCCTTGTACAGTCTGTCTTTGATTAAGCTTCTGATTTATTCAAGTGTTTTCTTTCCCACTATGTTTGCCTTTCCAGAGACAACTTCGTTTTCAGGTCGTTCGGGTAGGGTACAGATAGGCAACTTCGAAAATTCTGAGCAAGCGTCCTAGTTCCCGCATTAAACGTTCAACGGGATTCGACTGTGCGATGTCATACCGATTTATTGGTAGNTGAGCAAGCGTCCTAGTTCCCGCATTAAACGTTCAATGGGATTCGACTGTGCGATGTCATACCGATTTATTGGTAGACTGGATCCCCGTTCTCACGAGGCCATCTGTCCATATGAATAACGTAAATCGTGTCCCTTTATACGTCAATATGGCCGTGGGTTTGCCTATATCTTGCACGAACATCTTGCACTTCGCAAGTGAATTTTTGGCCGTAACGTGCACAAGAGTAAACAGTTGAACAAACTTTGATAACAACGTCTATAAAAAAAGAATAACATGTTTGATGCCTGCACGAGGCTGTGGCAAGGTGCCGAATGTGTCAGCTGCTACAAGTTCTAGAGGTGCTGCTGGCAGAAGTGGCTGCAGAGCCGCGCAATTGCTCGTTGATGTGCTTAAACTTCTGATACATATCACAAGTATTCAGAATACTATGAACTGCACGATTCATCGAGGACCAACAAAAATCACGTCTCGATAGGTCGCAACATTTTGTTGCACCATAGTGCTCCAGGTATTCGCGTAACGTAGTTACAACATCTTGGTGCAGAGCAGTACGGAAAACTATTTTCCTCTCGTCTTCCATTGGGCGAAGCTTCTTTCCTGGCTTGTCACTAAAAGTAGCGCTATGCTGTAATAACATTTTAACGAGTAACTCTTGCTGTTTTTCTTAAACAGTTTCTGCCGTTAACGTGGCCTGCCGAATAGGGAATTTCTGATACATAACCGTTAGACTGTGAAACGCTGCAGATCAAGGCAAAAATATATTCTCCTTGGAAGCTACTTTCAAATAGCGCACTATCACATTACCATAGCACCACGCAGAAGGCTTTAAAGCTGTCCCGCCGCAATAAAATTGACATACAAATTTACCAAAGTTCAACGAAATTGCATATTAAGCGAGGAAATTAACGCCCACCATCAGGGGCTTTATTAGTCCCTTGACTATTAAACACACATCCACTTTATCTACTCCCAGGATATTTATTGTNTCACCATCAGGGGCTTTATTAGTCCCTTGACTATTAAACACACATCCACTTTATCTACTCCCAGGATATTTATTGTTAACAATATTTGACGACACACAAGCAGACTCGCTCTAGAGGCGACAGACATTATTTTCAATTGTGGTATTGGCACTACCGGTATAGAGTGAATGAACAGTGAAGACATTTGGACGGCCTCTTTAGAGCCGATGAGTGTGATTGAGGTAAATGAAAGGGCGGGGGAAACGGTAGATGCCCGAGAAAACCCGCCGACCAACGGCATCGTCCTGCACGATTCCCACATACGAAAATCCGGAGTGACCCAGCCGGGGATCGAACCCGGATCGCCTTGATGGGAGGCGAGCAGGCTTACCCGCTTGTAGACAAGTACAAGGATGTAGGGCGAACTTTGGAAAGAAAAGGTAAATACTAACTTCACACATCAAATAAAAACTACGGGATGCGTCTTTAGTGCTGTAATATTGCAAAATTTCTAGGTTACAAAAGTGCCAAGTCAGAGTAGTTATCACCACACGATTAGCATCTCAACACAGAGCGACGTTCAAATTAGATCAGAAGTTGGAATATGCCTCAATTGAATCCTCTGTTTCACATTTTTGTGGATTAACGTTCATAGGTTTCTGAAGTGCTGGAAAGTAATTTACAATAAATTTAATCAATGACTTTCGAAAATGTTTTATTTTTAGTCACGTGAAAGCCAGATACATAAATTCACACCAATATAAACTTCAATTCTAAAACTACTAATAAAGACACAGAAAACCTATTTATAATATAATTTTTTTTAACATTGCAAGCAAAACATGCACAGTAATAATCTTTGTATCTGAACTTAATTATTCTTATTATTTTCCATTTAAACGTCATAATTACTCAGTGGTAATTAAGTACAGTTCATATAAAAATAATTATTGTTTTTACATCGGCAATGTTATCTAACTTAACCAATTTTCCCACATGTACATATTATGTGAGAAAGATGTTTAANTTGTTTTTACATCGGCAATGTTATCTAACTTAACCAATTTTCCCACATGTACATATTATGTGAGAAAGATGTTTAAACTGTACATCAGATTCGCAATGCCAAATATTATTTTTTCTGCACAAAAATGTATTGTATTTACCAAAACCATGTGCTTGACAACAGCCCTTACGAATTCAAAATTCGTATTACACATACAGGCATACATATATTTTTTGTATTTAAATGCTAGGAAATTGTATTGTTGTTTTGTAAAGAACGCTGTTGTTCACGGTAGTTTTCATAATTACTAAAAAATAGGTTTTTAATGGTGTTGGATAGCAACCAATTACTAATTTTATTTTTGTACCAAACATTGTTCAACTTGTACACAATATATGTGATGACATTTTCCTTGGATAAATAAAATTTTTCACTTTATATTTATTTAATAATTAAATATCAAATTCAATTTTTTTTACTGTTTTGCTGCAGCCTTAATAAATAAATTTATTTAAGTTGCACAAATGAAAAAATTTACAAAGAATATTAATGCCATGGGATACCATGTGGCATATATGTAATTACCAAATAACCGTTCAAACATAAAAAAAAAGTTAAAATGCAAAAATGTCTTTATATGTAACTTTTTTTTTTTTTCATATTTATGGCTTTTATTTGGTAATCACATATACGTCCGCGGAAACCCACGGAATTAGTTTACTTTTTAAATGTTTTTGATTTGTACAACTTATTTAGTATTTGTTGTTATGCCTACAGCAAAACGAAAAAAATTTTAATTTGACATCAAATTATTCAAAAAATATTGAGTGCAAATTTTTTATTCTAGTTAAATATCATCACATACATATAATGTGTACAAGTTTAACAATAATTGGTACAAAATAAAATTATAATTTTTTGGGGTCCAACACCTTTAAGGAACTTTGCTAGAGCGCGCAACTCCCAGGATTTAGAAAGCATAAGTTTTCTAAGTTACAGCCAACTGGTAAAATACTCCACCAATAATTACGACAGCGTGTTTAATTACCCTACGGACAATTACTTCCACTATCTCTATTAAATTTAAAATTGTATTAAACCTTTATATTTGAATAGTATAGAAGATGGAAAATAAAGTTTCCAAAACAGTGATAATTTCATTTTATGACTTGGAGATTTTTTTTATGATAAGCGTAAAAAATAGTTGAAGTACATATCCACTGTTACATATATAAAACATTCTTTCGCCTCCAAAAAGAAAATTTATAAACTACCACCTTTCTCACTGACACCTATATTAGAAGAATTTTTATGCTGGAAAGAAATAAAATAGATATATTTATTATTTGTCATTGCACAGCAGCTGAGGAACGTAAGTCTTTTTTAATTCACCGGCCTTTGTTGTTTTTGAAAATTATCGCTCAGCGCATCAGCGTATCTTTACTCAATGCGAGACTTTTAAAGTCCAGTAGTGCGGAATGCTGACCTCGTAAGCAGGTTCGCCACATTCAGTGACCCAAACACTTCCGCTTTTCGCTGTCTTCAAGATGTGTAGCATAGCGACGGCGACACTTCCAGGCCTGAAAGTTACGTTCACAAAATTATTTTATCGAGCACAATCGATCCATTGATTTATTCGCTGTTTGGTCTGCGTGTAAAGCAAAAATAAAACAGGCGTTTAAAGGTGTATTGACCACTTCGAATGGATAACGGAATCTAAAATGTTTTGAACTTTTTAGTTGAACCTCAAGGCCGCAAGAACAAAGTCATTTTTATTGAACAGTGTGACTTATGATAATTAGTTGACATCACCTATAGCTTTGTGTTATGAGCAATTAAATGACATTGCTATGTGTTCTAGAAGAAATACGCTGCTAAGTCTGCATCAGTTGGATGTAGCCACGGTGTCAGGTCTGCGATGGCTAGATGTCACAAAGATGCCAGGTCTGGCGGCTAGATGTCGCCACGGTGCCAGGTCTGGTGGCTTGATGTATTTAGAATTAGCAGTACGGAAATGCAAAAGACTTTTCGTTTTACAATTTTAATAAGTGTTATTTTCTCTTTCTATATGCTCATTTCATCCACTTTTCAACACATTACATGATATGGAAATCCTTAGCACGCCGAGTGCGGAATGCGAACGAACCTAAGAATCTTGAGTCGACTGTCCAGCACGCTAACCTCTACTCCATAGTGTTAAGTTCCTGATATTGTCCAGTAATTTAGAATATACACTGATAGAAATTATTAAGTAAGGGGAACTTATAAATTCCGTGATAATATAACAAATAATTTTAAAACGCAGAATATTATTTAACATTAATTTATTTTGAGGCTTACAAACAACTTTTTTTGTTGTTAAATTTATAGGTGTATATATATATAGAGGTGGTCCCACTTATCTTGACCACCCACAATAAACCCGTACCGGGGCATACGTAATATTCATACATCATTTCAATGTTGGTATTTGTAAATTACTACGTATAGCATATGTATAGTAAATGATAAAATAATAAGTTAAATGGATCTAAAAAAACTACATCACAAAGAGTGTTAAATAAATACATATTTATTTACAAAAATTTCGATATTTGAATTTCATGTGCGGTATATAACCGATGAGAAGGTAACCCTGATAAATGTTATGAATCTCTGTATAATCCATGTGCATCAATTATTATAAATTGTACTTATGTGATTTTTGGGTTCGTTTCTTTAAATTGTAGTTACATTAATATAAATATACATTATATGTTTATTTTGTTTTGAACTATATAAATGTTCTGAGTGTCATATAAATTCGACCCGCCATTTTGGTTTCTTGGTAATAGAGTCACGGCAGCATCTATGGCACCCTGTAACACAAATAACTGCTACATTTTTGCAATGTATCAAGTATACTCGACCACATAATTACATGGGTATTTTACATGTCTATATTTGCGTCTAATGATTAAATTTTTTCGACAGATACCATAAATACTGTATTTGCTGTGACTTCGGGTTAGGTAGCGAAGAACTTATTACTCTTCATGAAATTGACTTTTGTTCATGTGCAAAATTTTTGACATTAAGCGTATATTAAATGTTCCTGCGCTAACCTTTAAAGATATAAAATAATCAAGTGATTTCTGTTACATAAATTGTTTGAAAAGCTAACCAACCTATGTATACAGGTTGTTCGGAAATGAAACTCCCAAACTGTGGGAGATGATTCCTCATGAAAAATGAAGTCGAAATATGTAGGACACCATATAACTAAAAGGAATATTAAAGGAGATATAATCGTATGAAGATTGGGTTTTGAAAACTTTTTTGGCGAATGCCTTGTACAACGCCCACAAACTCTGCAGCAGAAAGGTGACTTATGCTTCCCATATTGCAGAGACACGTGCGTAATGCTGGCCGTCCTCGGTCTGTGCGCACTGTACGGCTTGAGGAAGTGATACGTCAGCAAAGCGATGACATGCCCTCGACTAGTACACACTCCTTAGCGCACCAAATAGGCGTGTCCCATTCAACCATGTGGGACGTACTGTGGGTAAATTGCTGCCATCCCTGCCACTGGCAGAAAGTACAAGATATTAAGCGAAAATAAGTTTTCAACATCCAATATTCACAGGCTTATATCTCCTTTAATATTCTGTTTAGGCATATGGTGTCCTGTATAGTTTCGACTTTATTTTTCATTAGGAATCGCCTCCAGCAAAGTGGGCTTTTATATATAAATATACATAAATTTAACAAAAAGTATTTTATTTGCAAACCTCAAAAGAAATTAATGTCAAATATTCTGTGTTTATTAAATTATTAGTTTTATTATCATATAATTTATAAATTCACCTTATGTAATATTTTCTATCAGTGTATATTCGAAATTACTGGACAATATCAGGAACTTAACACTGTGGAGTAGAGGTTAGCGTGCTGGACAGTCGACTCTAAGTTCATAGGTTCGTTCGCATTCCGCACTCGGCATGCAAATTATTTTCACATCATGTAATGTGTTGAAAAGTGAATGAAATGAGTTTATGTAATGAGAAAATAACACTTATTAAAATTGTAAAACGGAAAGTACTTTGTATGGTCATACAGCTTATTGTATGGATATCACGCCGCCACAGACCCGGCACCGTGGCGACATCTAGCCATCGCAGACCTGGCATATTGGTGGCATCCAGCCGTCGCAAAGCCAGTGACGTGGTGACATCCAGCCATTGTAAACCAAGCATCGTGGTGACATCCAGCCATCGTAAGCCAAGCATCGTGGCAACATACAGTTATCGTAGAACCGGCACCATGGCGACGTTCAGCCGTCACAGACCCGCTAACATTTAGGTACCCATTTTGTGTCTTGACTGCTTTAATTCAGGGTATTTTTGACACCGTCGGCAAACAGCCGACAGTCCATCGGCCCACTTCCGGTATAAGACAGCAGGTCAGCATCAGCTTGCCGGAGTTAGTCGACTGACCTGATGCTGGCCCCTAACGTTCGTGTTTGTTGGGGATTTTTGAAATAATGAAACAAAAACATCTTCAAATTATAGAAACAATGAGATATACTACAAACCAGCTTTAAATATAGATATTGGTGAGGATGACAATAATTATTTTTTTTGCAAGAATACCTTTCTATAAAGTTTATTTATTGTACATATAAAAATAGCGTTGTTAAAGATTATTCAAATATTAAATTTAGTGACGATTTTAAAAAAAATGTACCCGAGCATACAATATATAATGAGGTCAAAGAATTCTCTCATTTGATCAAAGGCTGAAAAAGATAATCGAAGAAGTAGAAGAAACTATTTTTTATTATTTAATTTAAAAAATAATTAATCAATAAAATATGCTGATAGTTTTATGTATAAGCTTAGATCTATTAATAATTTATTCTCTTGAATAAATAATTTTTTCTAAATAACTTTTTATTTAATAAATTATGTTAAATTTTTATGTGTATGAATAGTCAACTACAAAATATAATCTTTGCTCAACAACTTCAATCGTTCATATAAATGTATTATACTACAAATAAATCGATAGAAAATATGAAACAGCAACGTTTCTAATTATTGACACTAACTTGGGTAAAAAATATTAATTGTATCGTAGATGATGAATATAATATCGCATTGGTAGATTGCTATACAAAAATGATAGATGAAACTGCTATAAAGGCATTAATTGAAAGATCTATTCAGCAAACATGTAAAGTTTTAAAGATAGAAAATGGACAATCTATGCACAAGAAAGAATTTTCTTAAATTTAGATGTTATACTTTTGTGCTAGTTAATTTTTATTTGTTTAAAAAAATTGTGATAAGATTTTTTTGGCACAGTTATTAGTCAATTATTTCAATAACATTTCTGTCATTTGTGCCGCAATAAAAATTTATTTTTTTAAAATAAAGGCTTTTTTTTTAATGGCAATATTATTTGCATAAACGATAAAAATTTGATAGAATTCTTTTAAGTTTGGCTGAGCTGCTTTTGTACCACCTCGTTCCAATTGTACTGAAACAAGGAACTATTCCGTAATTTTCATGGAATGACTTGGAAAAATCATCGAAAACGGAGATGACTATATATGATTGCTAGTCCATTGTATTGCCACTGCACCAACTCGCTTCATAATTTTTGTTATTAATGCATGCTGTACTCTATTATAAATAATGACAGTCCAGTTGTGAAAGACGAAGCTGTAGTTTGTAAACTGTTTTATATAAGTTATGAATTTACGTTTATTGCTTTTATTGAATTAAAAATGACACCTCTATCCCATCACGAACCTTGCTACGCCCAGATATTTGTAAGAAATGTGATGAGCCATATCGACATAGTACGCTACCATACTCAAATAAGTTCAATATGAATGGNCATATCGACATAGTACGCTACCATACTCAAATAAGTTCAATATGAATGGACTAAAGAGCATGTTACAACTTTTTTTATATTATGTTATGATTTCAGAGCGGAATAAATAATATACATAATTAGTTTTTGTTCCTAAATTAGAACAAAACATTTTGTGTATTCAGTTTCTTTTAAAAATTTTGCCAATCATTATAGACTCATATTTTGACCGAATCTCAGACGCAAGTAGTACCTACTAAAAAT
>NQII01002635.1:312183-332737 GCA_002778355.1 Clitarchus hookeri | reverse complement strand
AGTCTACCCGGAGAGTTGGCAGGCGCAGGTGGGAGTGCTTTCGCACGCGGCTCGGGTGAGCGTCGTGACTAAATCACCATCATCATCCCCCCCCCCTCCTAGCATCGACTCTACCCCCTATCACTCTCTACCAGTCGAGCGTGCCGAAGTCGCTATAGTCAATTTACGGTTACTTCCAACTTTTCTGAAGCCCTTCTAAAGTTCTACTTCCAGGCTATTCTTCCGCCTCATGCAGACAAAGCTATGGGATGATTAATGTTAAAAGTTTGGCAACCAAAATTTTTCATCACTAGGTAGGCTTTAGCGCTAGTCTCGCATGTGTATCGGCTATTCACAGTAAAGTGAGGACTTTTGAAACCCTCTCATTTGGAATTATAGTCAATAAATATATTTTATTGTAGCCTTATACTTACATTAACTTTATAGTACGGTGAAATATACATATACGCTGTGTTTATTACTTACATGGCAATATTTACTCTAATTGTTTCGGGAGACGAAGAATGGCTGATAGGAAAAAAAAACTAGGTCCTCAAAAGTGCTCACTTTACCGTAAACAGCATATACAAAATTTTCTCTATTTTCTAAATTAAAAAAAGGATTATTTTAATAATCATAAACAAATATAAAATAACTTCGTAACTAAGCAAAATATTTTGATTTCATTATTCACTTAGCTTAAAAAAAATAACTCAACGTTACCTTTTGGAACACAGTGCACCTGGCGGCGGAAATTTTAAATATGCCAAACTCTCCCATAAGAAATCTCGTTTTGTTCCTAACCTGAGTAGAAGCAACCTTAACAAGTGTAGAAAATTACACCAAAGTGACGACGCATTGCACTCATGCGCACTCAGTGTAATCATATTTTGCGTAAGAACTATTTCTTAATAGGCATTGTCAACACACCTGCTTTATTCGTATTAATTATAGATTAAATGTTACAATTTATAAATAATACATACCGTAAGTAAAAGTTCAGCATAACCATAAATTAGGTACTTTCATTTTAACACAAATATAAAACGCTTGTGATATATTATATATATCTAGGAAACAACCAAAAACGCTACACGCGGGGTGTTTTTCCAAAGGTTTGATTAAAAAAGTGTGAAGAAACCGCGAATAAACTATAATAGATGTTCAAATACGTCAGGGACTAACACCGGACAACTTGCGCTTTGCTGCAGAAAAAAAAATGAACCGATGTGTGGCGGTGATATTACCACCAGCCAACAGATGGCACCACTTGTGCTTAGTAATGCACTTAATTTATCTGAAAGTTACGATACCAACGTAATGAACTCTGAGGCGTAAATTTCTTTCCTCCCTGACTAGTTTTTTTCCCTGTAAATACTGTCAGTGTATCCTACTAATATTATAAATGCGAAAATCTGTGTGTATGTTTGTTACCACTCAGCTCCATAACGGCTGAACGGATTTTGATGAAATTTGGTATGTAGGTACTTTAGGTCCTGGAATAGGACATTATAAGAGTCCTGTAGAATAACAAACGTAATTCTACAACGGCTGGGAACGTAACCGAAATATTTTTTTCTTCTGGTGTCAGAGTTTATCAGGCCCCCAAGGATCTCTGAAATGGCTTAAAGACTGCTATCAATCGATAAAAACTGGGACCGAATATTTAACGTGCCCTCCGAACCCCGGAAGTTCCTTCGATGTTATGCCACTAAATGGTCACCCATCCAAATGTGTGCCGCTGGGAACGTTGCTTAACTTTGGTGATCGATTAAGATCCCTCAGCCAAGCGCAAAAAGTAGTACCTAGGTATACTTATTTCTAAAACTACAACTTTATGAAATTCACGTTTTGATTTTCACACATCGACGCTGGAAAGCGGAAATGTGGTAACTACGCGATAGTGGCGCAGATATACTCAAAAAACAATATCCTACTTCTTGGCTATCGGGTAAAAAATATTTCCTTCCTTTTGGGTTGCCGTAATCAGTTAAAAACCTAGGCCAACATAGTAAAATTTTATGATTCTGTTTTCACATAAATGAATTGTCTTTTCCCAATTTATTTATTAGTGTATCACTGTAAAACTCAATTGTACCCGACTGAAGCCAGGCCGGTTCGCTAGTAATGAAATAAAAACGATTCATGCAAAGAGTAAAATACATTTTTTCCCCCAAGTAAAATGTATTATCACCTGTGTTATTATTTGCACCCTTGCCCATACTATTCGCATAGGGTTTCCCCCATAGTTTCTCCAGGGCGTTAGAGAGTAGCGTGAGAAGAGACCTTCAAAGGCTTTGGCGTGCAGTAACAAAAAAGGAAGTGATACAATATAAATAATTATCACAATACCAATAACATCAAGAGTTTAATAAGTTATGCGCAATGGTGTTTGCCACAACCACGCACGACAGTAGGCCCTACCCATATTCATTGCCAGCACTTAGCTGCATAGTAAGTTGGCGAACTTCTAACAGTCTTGTGCGAGAAATTATGGCTAGCCAATCAGAATCCACAGTTATTACTATTCACCTCGAATTCACTTTCACAACTGTGCATTTCCGGTCTCCAATTATCGTTTCACGTTGCATGTCCACTTTATTTTCTAAAACGTGTTTTGTAAAGAAAAAAAAAGATCTGCAAGAGCTACAGTTTTTGTTTTGTTTCTTTCACGACTGTTAATTAACGAGTTGTTTACATAAATATATATATATATATATATATATAGTGCACCCAGTTGGCCAACTTACACGAACAAGAATTCAAATAAGTGTTAGTAAGTATTTGGAATTGAAATCCTATTGACCAAAAAAAGAAAAAATTTAGCTTTTTATGTCAATTTTAACACAGGATTTTTATTATGGCAATGGGTATGGGTATATGCTTGATTATGGTAATGGTTATTTCAACTGTCTTTACTAAATTGCATGCAAATCAGATTTGCATATGTGGAATATTATTACAGTACACGCACTGGGAGCAAATGCATTGTCTTGCAGATGCAAGTTTTATTTCTAGAGGCGGCCGGTAGTTGAAACAAGTCCCGTGCTAAGGATGTAGCCAGCTTAAACCTCCTACCCTCCCCCCGACACATATTTTTTCTAGCGTAAGAATAAGTAGAAATCTCACCCTCCCAAAAACAAAATTCTGAAAATACTAGATTTAGTGGGTTACAAAATGGCCATCAACGTATGTATTCTGAAAAACGTTTGCATATATAGCTACCTGCTTAGAAAAACCACACTTATTAACCCTAAATTATTAGGGATTGGTAAGTTTAGATTAATTATTAACCTCATAAACTTCACGGTATGTCAGATAGTTTTACCTTTACAAAAATAACTTTTTTCTATTGGACGTGTAATCCTACAGCTGGTTTTTTTTCCCCTTCAAATTTGCTACTATTTCAAGTTATTATTCTAAAAAAAACTACTACGTAACACTTTTTCCGTCCGTACCGCGTTACTATTTATCCATTGTTTCGTTGGTACAAGGCAAGAAAAAAATAGCTGAGCAGTCATGGAGATAACTCCCGGTGTCATTCTAAAAATTGACTGGTTCATGAGAAGCTGGAAAACATATTCGGCACAGCACGTATGTGTCAGTACTGATAAGAGGAATTTTCATACTCTGTCGGCAGATTCGAAACTCGTTTACACATCGAAGATGTAGTGGAAATAAACGTTATTAGAACTCACGCCACACATTTGAAATTATCTAGCCACATCACGCGCACTCNAAGTTTAGATTAATTATTAACCTCATAAACTTCACGGTATGTCAGATAGTTTTACCTTTACAAAAATAACTTTTTTCTATTGGACGTGTAATCCTACAGCTGGTTTTTTTTCCCCTTCAAATTTGCTACTATTTCAAGTTATTATTCTAAAAAAAACTACTACGTAACACTTTTTCCGTCCGTACCGCGTTACTATTTATCCATTGTTTCGTTGGTACAAGGCAAGAAAAAAATAGCTGAGCAGTCATGGAGATAACTCCCGGTGTCATTCTAAAAATTGACTGGTTCATGAGAAGCTGGAAAACATATTCGGCACAGCACGTATGTGTCAGTACTGATAAGAGGAATTTTCATACTCTGTCGGCAGATTCGAAACTCGTTTACACATCAAAGATGTAGTGGAAATAAACGTTATTAGAACTCACGCCACACATTTGAAATTATCTAGCCACATCACGCGCACTCAAATATTAATAACAGCCGTTTTAAAATTCTAGTTAAGCTACTTACACTTTACAACTTACAACTTAAAAAAAAATAGTTCGTTAATTTTGCCTTACACACTTATGTTACCGAGAAAATTTTCTCACTTTGCCAGGTAGGCGATGATAGTTTATGTTTTGTTTCAACTCAAATTCTGGACAAACGTTTTTATCTATCGTTAATTTAAAACGCACAAAATTCGAGTCTCTATACTATACACGAAATGTGTACCTAGGCTGTTAAGTTGAACACAGCAATGCTATTGTATTTTAACAGCGAAATCCATACGTGGTTTTTTTTTCATACGTGGTTATGATCGGATGTTTTTCGAGTCAAATTTAATATAGGTGTTAATAATTAGCTCACACAAAACTGTATTTTTGTGAGTAAGCTATAAAAAAAATTGCTTTGTGATGTTCTGTTTGCAAGCGACGAGCACTACTAAATTATTATAATTAAAATAAATGTCTTTAAACTGTCTTTTTCCCAAAGAAATATGTGTATGCAGGATACTATAAGTTCGTTATTTGATATGCAATGAAAATAAGTGAATTTCAATTGCAAACCAGAATTCGAGCATTATTTTTACAGCATTATTAAAAGCTATAAAAAAGTTTTTTTGTAACCTTGACAATTACTCTTCGGTATTTTCTCAAGACAACTAGCAGCAGTGATCAATGAATAATTAATTAGCTGGTAGTCACGTAATTGTATGGAATTGTATATAATATTCTGTATCCTTTAGGGTAATTAACTCTATACTACTATTATTCTACGAGTAAACCTAATGGTTTCACACTTTATATGAGCTACTTTCCATTGAATATTTTTACAAAGTGTAGTAGCCATGTAACTTTAAAGGAAACATAAAACTACAAGCACTGTACTGATGATTAAATACTGAACAAGAGCTCGACTAATTATGGACATTAGTTCCATTCTAAAACATAGGCTACAATTTGGGTTTGAGTTTTCTGAACCTAAATTTTAACGGTAGCAACATCAATACTTGCTTTACCGGTTGCGGTTGTATAAGAAAATTAATAAGTGTTTTTTTTTTCAGTTTATGTAACAGAGATGGGAACTTCTAAGACCCATATAAATTCACGGTTCAGGTTTTACAAACAAAAAAATGGATGAGTGCTGTAGTCTACACGCTTGTTTAGTTGTCTCAACAAATGAGCTGTAGGCTTCATGTTCGGTTACAGGAATATAAACAATTATACCATTGACTAGTACGCTGTACATTTTACGCATAAGTAAAATCTAGTCTCGATGTGTGCAGTGCTGGCCAAAAGTAACTTTCATATGCGTTTTATAAACAACAAGCGAACCGGCCCGGCTTCGCCCGGTAACAATAATTTAGTTTTTACAGCGATTCTTTGAAAGATAAAAATGGTTACTGTGGGTCATCCTTAAAATATAAACATATGCTATTGCGGACTTTTCTGTAGAAATTAATGAGAGCTACAATTCTGTAGTACATTAATTTGATGTATCTCTTATGGTTTAGTCAGTGCAAGCCATGTAACCGNCCGACTTTTCTGTAGAGATTTTTGAGAGCTACAATTCTGTAGTACATTAATTTGATGTATCTCTTATGGTTTAGTCAGTGCAAGCCATGTAACCGCCCTAAAAGCGGTTTTTTACGACTTGATTACANCCTAAAAGAGTTTTTTTACGACTTGATTACAAACGGTTCGACATTTATCTACTATTATTAGATTAAATATAAATGTATTATACACCAAAACCTTCCTCAAGAAAGTCTCTAAATGATTTTGAAAACTGTATCAAATTCCATCAAGTAGTTTAGAAGTACTAAGCGAATACGCAGACAGACGCGGATAAGCGACTTTGTTTTATACTATTTAGAGATTGTGATAGCAGGATTTAAACGGGTCAAAGTCATGGACAGATGCAAAACGTAATAAATGTATTTATTTCATCACTCTTTGTTCGATAAATTGGTTTAAGTTTCCGTATTCCCAAACGCAAACGGATAACATTTTTGTTTAAAATCTAGAAAAAATTCCTGTTAAGTATATTTTATCTGCAAGAATTAATTAGTAATAAGTGCATGCATAGTATGAATGTGTGTAAAATGACAACAGTTATTACAAACTACGACTTACCCGAACTTTCTAAACTGTGAATTATGAATTTGATTGGGTGAGGCAAGTGTATTTTAAATTGAAAGTAACTTGTAAATTGCCGTGACGAAATAAAATTAATCTGTCTTACTTGTGATTCTTGTGTCTAATATTACTGTATGCTACAGAGTAAACATCTGTTAACTATTAATAAAAAATATTATTTAACTGTGTGCAGATACAAGATTAGAGAATTGTAATGAATGTAACGGAAAGCAGAAAGTTCATAGCCGCAGCTCGCCTATACGGCTGAAATATTTTCGAAGTTCTACACACCATAACAAGGAAATCACGAGAGTTAATGGTTTAATAGGGACACATAAAAAAACTTCGGCGTTTCTTCTTCATTTCATACGCATATCACCCCACCCATCTATTTCTAAAAACAAAAAAGTCTCTAGCTTGTTATTTTCTTTCCTATGAACGTCCAGAAAAATTATCATCAGACCATTGTTTTACCATTATTTACGTTGAAAATATTTCCTTTAAAGAAAAGATTATTATTGCGTCGCAATAACATCCCATTATTGACCATAGAATCCTGGTTTATGATATCACATGACTTACTCTGTATTTAAACGAGCAGGTATTTACTTTTTCCTTCANAGCTCGCCTATACGGCTGAAATATTTTCGAAGTTCTACACACCATAACAAGGAAATCACGAGAGTTAATGGTTTAAGAGGGACACATAAAAAACTTCGGCGTTTCTTCTTCATTTCATACGCATATCACCCAACCCATCTATTTCTAAAAACAAAAAAGTCTCTAGCTTGTTATTTTCTTTCCTATGAATGTCCAGAAAAATTATCATCAGACCATTGTTTTACCATTATTTACGTTGAAAATATTTCCTTTAAAGAAAAGATTATTATTGCGTCGCAATAACATCCCATTATTAACCATAGAATCCTGGTTTATGATATCACATGACTTACTCTGTATTTAAACGAGCAGGTATTTACTTTTTCCTTCAAATATTTATTGTATTTTTCTTACGTGTGTACACTGTTAGAAATTAAGCGGTAGTAAGTTTTGCCAGATTACAAGATAACGTCACACGAGATATTTGTATGCAGTGTTTCGTAAATATGGTAGTTTAAAATTACTATAAATACAAACATGTATTGCTAACTGCATATGTGTTTAAGTGTAAATAAATATAATTGTTCTTGAATTACCATTTTACCACTCCCAATACTAAAAAACCTCCAGATAAAGTATGACGCATGAAGAGGAAAGGGCAACAGATATTTAAAGAACTCATAAGTTAAAAAAAAAAAAAACACAAATAATGTTCGTGAAAAGAGGCTTATCGTTTAGTGTGTTACTCATCGGGCTATGTGGCTGCTATAATTTTGATTTGATTGGGATTGTTAACACACACACACACACACACGATTTTTTATGTAGTTAGTCCACTCGAAGATAATACAAACGCCAATTTAAATATAGAAATGGCACACGCGTTCGTAGTTTACCCAGGACCGTTTTTCCAGTAGGTAATGACTCAGTAACCTCGTGCCAGTGGTCGCGTGGCTTTTGCTTCTCAGTTTAAAACAACACTGGTATTCTCACTTGAGATCTCGCTCCTACACAGACTATGGTTTGGACCAAACCAGATGTTAAAACTTAAAATTATTTTATTAATATTTCAGACATCACAACGGCTTTCGTAATATTATCTTGTGCCTCTTTGAAACTCTATTTCAGTACTGAGCTTGGCGTGAATCGGATAACGGTTAATATAGTCACTATTAATGAGGAACGCAGTAAAATAATGATGTAAAAAATGTCTTTGAACAAAAAATCTTAGCTAGCCAACAAAATTGATATCGCTAAATAACAATATTAAAATAAGATAATCACATGTTTTTGTTAACTTCGAATATGAGAAAAATTTCGAGACTGTAACTAAATGGCAAACTCTAATGAATATGAAATAATTTAATGGTTTTAATCAAGTGGAATATATTTTTTATAATTTAATTATACCTTCGTACTTGTACAGGGTCAAAAAAATTTATCACTGTGTGCTTCGCTAAAATTTTAAAAAATTCTTAAATATTTTTAAAAACTACATTTATGTTTGTTTACTTTTATGTGATCACTATTTAACGCGTAACAAAAATATCAAATGTCTTCAAAATACGGGAATAATTTTGACCTCTTCAACACCCCTGAAAGACCCGCTTCCTTTGTAGTGATTTTGTGTAATTGTAAAGGAACATTCTTCAGCTCGTCATTCACGTCTTCGCCTTCACGACTGCCACGTGCAATTCAAGTGCAGTTTTTTAAAGGAATAAATTGTAATCTAGCCATACTTAATGGGGAGGAATAGAAAACACTGTCGAATTACACTTTTTTTAAAATCATAAAATGTATTCGGTATTCATTATTGACATTTTTTTTTGACAAGGTATAGAATATCACACCGACGGTTGAATTACTGCAATATCGATGGAGTATCTTATTGGTTTACCGTGTGTAATAAATGGGAATTAATTACTGATTACCTTCTGATAAACACCACAGAAGCGATAGAAGTACAAAAAATCAAACAATAATTCTTTCTCGAATTTAATTAAGTAACGATCTGTTCCCTAACAAAGTCACATTTTTAAAAATTAATCCCAAATTTAATTAATGGCAAAAATTACATACATTTATGATGGCATCCATTTTTATCATGAAACATTCCGCACAGNGGTGAAGGGGTTGCGGTAAGGAAACAGTAGCCAAACCAGACGCATGGCTGCGCCTCAAGACATCTTTCAAGCAGACGTCAGTTCCGGGAACCGCTACATCGGATATCAAAGTGGTTAGCGAGGTTTTGGAGTGGGGAGGGGGGGAGGAAACTGAAGAAGGGGTACCACGCGAATAGACATGCGGCAGTCGCAGATGCCGCCCGCGGAGCTTCAGTGTTGCCAGGTTTTCAGAAATTAATTCCCTTACATGTTGCATTCACTTACCGTATTACTGGACCAATTTCTGCCACACTCTCATTCAAAACACGTTTTTATTAATAGCATTTATTTAATGTTAATTTTTTTATAACAACGTTTATAAATGTAACACACTTTTTTAGCCTATATATTATAAGGAAGGGAAAACAATAATTTGTTTACAAACTTAAATAAAATCACTACAGTTTTTTGGCTCGGTAGTAAAGAAAAGTTTTCATTTTGTGCAATTCTCAAACACTATGCCTTGCATTCGGAACGTATTACGATTTCTTAACAACATTTAACCTAGATCAAAGAAACCAACACAACAGCTCTAGTAATTAATATCCCAANCGTATTACGATTTCTTAACAACATTTAACCTAGATCAAAGAAACCAACACAACAGCTCTAGTAATTAATATCCCAATAGCATCTATACGGCGAACACTACTTTCTGTGAAGCCAAATTTAAAGCGTGACAACTAAAAAATGGACTAAATTGTNTAGCATCTATACGGCGAACACTACTTTCTGTGAAGCCAAATTTAAAGCGTGACAACTAAAAAATGGACTAAATTGTTAAAAAACGTGGAAGCAAGCGAACTTTAACAACGGAGGGCATTATACCATTACATTTTATTGGTAAGGCACGCGAGATCTGTGCTTCTAACAGAAACATATTTCAAAGCATACTTCGTTCTTGCATTTTTCTTGTATTTCAGCACATAGATGTGAAGCTCATACGAGTGCGTCGTGCAAAACAAATTATTTCCGCGCAAATACAGAAATAACTTCCGTAAATCTGGTAACACTGGGCTTCGGGTTCTTCCTGCCTGACGGCAGTGCCGGAAACAATTCTTCCAGCCAATGGTTTGTTATTCGGGACGTGTCGTTAATATACCCTCCCCTGCCCGACCCAACCCCTTGTCCCAGCAACTATACTTTACCCCTAGCATTCTCACCCTGGTGGCGCTTGTTTCCACGGTAATAATCTATCGCCTNTTTCTTGTATTTCAGCACATAGATGTGAAGCTCATACGAGTGCGTCGTGCAAAACAAATTATTTCCGCGCAAATACAGAAATAACTTCCGTAAATCTGGTAACACTGGGCTTCGGGTTCTTCCTGCCTGACGGCAGTGCCGGAAACAATTCTTCCAGCCAATGGTTTGTTATTCGGGACGTGTCGTTAATATACCCTCCCCTGCCCGACCCAACCCCTTGTCGCAGCAACTATACTTTACCTCTAGCATCCTCACCCTGGTGGCGCTTGTTTCCACGGTAATAATTTATCGCCGTCCCGCTGCGAAGGACGGAAACCAGTCCCGTTTGTTTTTTGGACAAAAGGCTTGACTCCATAAGACGAAGAACAATGTCTTCGCCACGTAGCGCATGTTACTCTCGTGAGATTTGGCAGATATTTTCGTGTTTGTTCTCTCTTCGCCCCCTCCCCTCCTGCCCTGAAAATAACTACTGAATACAAATACGTTAAACTCATCTACTCTCTCAATTTTTACACAACATTTAATATTAAGTATTTAGTGTTAAAATGTCAAGTTGGACGTATCAGATAATTTCTTATTTTGTTTACATTTATTCACTTGGAACTTTTGTATCCCAATCTTATTATTATTACACATAAGATCTCAGCCTNTTGTTTACATTTATTCACTTGGAACTTTTGTATCCCAATCTTATTATTATTACACATGAGATCTCAGCCTGGGATGGTAGTAAAATTTATTTATTTACAGACTTCGTTCTCAGTACATGGGTAGCAAAAATAGTAGTAAATTTAGACAAATTAAAACTAATATTTTCTGAGCTGGAAAAATGAAACACAATGAAATTAGCAAAACAAAGAGAAATGTAAAATGTGGACAGTTGAATTGAAAGAATTTTTTGAGTTCGCAGTTTTAAAAATTTTTAACAATGGTTTCGCGATAATAGTTAATAGTCTATTTCTTTGCGAATGACATATAATTATGTATATATAAAAAATAGATTTTCTCAAAATCTTAAATATTCATTCTGAATAGAAAACAAATCATTAACACTTAAAAACATTTTAAATTTATGGTGAAGATACGACTGGTAATCGAAACTAATACTCAGCGAGTCGAATACCGGGGAAACATTTCTCAATCGACAAAAGAACCCATAGTGTTTTAGACTGCGCCTGCACATATATGTCTAGGGCTTGCTATGGGAAAAATAAACTGTCACTGTATACACAGGAAAGTCAGTCCGACCTTTAGTAATATTAACATTAATACTTACAAATACGCAGTGAAACAGGGCGCTTATAATAAATGTTTCAGGCAATATTTTTACAAAAAATAACTAACTAATTTGAAACATTGAGATTAATGATTACAAACGAAAAATTTGTTTAAAAATTAGCCATGTTTATACTAATGATTTTTGTTGAAGGCAAATTTAGATGTCTCAAGAAATAATTTAAACTGATTTAACTTAAAATAATTTTTTTTCTTGTGCTACCAAATGTGATTTTATGCTATCAAAGTCTAGTCAGGCAGCAGTATATTTGATAATAACTATTTATTAAATATTTTTACCTAGATAGTTGAGAAATTTTGGCAGCTTTGATTATCATCAGTAACTTCAAAAATCCATATATAGTTTTCTGTACGGCAAAGAAACCCATTTCTTTGAGGCTGTTATGTTTACAGTAACACGATGTAGCTTTAATTCAAAGAGACAGTTACAGAAACATAGGTTTTCTGTTAATAAATGTTTTATTTATACTTTTTTTTTTTTTTGTTTTAATATTAGTTTCCTTCGTAGCAAAAAAATTAACATTCTTTGATCGCTTTTGTTCACAGTAAAGAAAACCCCGCTTCGTACCAAAGGCAACCCGATTAAAGGTTCTCTGTCGCACATTGATTTTCAGTACGTAACAGTTGTCACAATGCAAATACAGTTAAGAAACTGCAGTTGAGCAAATGTATATTCCCCCCCGAAAAAGTTTAACGTCATTCTGAAGTGCAGTTGATTATCCAAATCACTAACCTTAATTCTTCCCAAGACGTGGCATTGTATTCTGGCCCATGTTAGTACCTGACATAACGCTCCAATGAAAAGTAGTTTCAGGGCAACAAGACAAAGTGGTCGCGTGGTGTATAATTTTGGAAGATTTGCAACATCTCTCTTATATACAAATTGCAGTTGTTTTCCAGAGCAGAAATTCTCTTTTACGGGGTAACTGACAAAACCACAAAGACGTCTGCTGAACTATTGTAACTACAATGTAAGTTTACCATAGTCATTACTATATATATATATATATATCAAACAAAACTATGTTTTTGACAAGCCTACTTTGCAGTGGTTCATATTTAAACAAATTTTTCTTTGCGGCAACAGATCATGTGTTGCAGCAAAGAAAGCGTTTTCACAGTGTTACCGCCCGACTCTGCTTAACTATGCTTGTCCTTGTCACGTTGTTTATATACTGTTCGCGGTTAATTGAACACATTTGAAAGTCGTGCTTCAGACCTACTTTTATCCTCATTATGCATCCATCCGCCATGTGTAAAATTTACATTGCCATTGACCTAACAACTTTATTCGTGCGTCAGTCGAGTGGAGAAGTGAAAATGTTGGGATTCTAAATGTATTATTAATAAGTCATTTTGTACTCTATAATCTGCATGAAGCAGAAAAACAACATCTTTAATTGCCATAAATTTAAACATTACACTCGGAATACCAAGTCAAGACTTAAAACAATTTTTTTTCTAATTTCGCTGCCAACTTAACTGGGAGTCTGCTTGTTCGCGTGTGCAGTGTCATGCATTCAGTTACCAGGAGATGACTTTTTTCAATGGTATTAAAAAGTGTTCACTTTACAGCAAATTACGTAATTAGGATATTCACGGTTAAATCAGCTCTTTTTAATTCAACATATGACAGATGTCACTGTCCCTATCTGCATATAGCCTACAACGTGTTACTAAAAATTACCGACAAACGCCGGCAGGTTACTCCTGACGAAAATATATGCACCACTTTTCCTTAAAGTGATTATTAAGGGAGTTATGCGTCCACAAAAGTCGAGTTATGAAGTGATTTTAGTTACAAATACCAGGAACTACTTGCGATTAAGCAAAAAATCAATAAATAGTGTGTTGTAGAACGATCTTACAGGGGTTGCCCCCTCCCCTGAGTTTTGTTACGAATCAACAACAATTTTTTTTTTAAATACATACAAGTGTAAGAATTAGTAAAATTGTAACACATTAACTTCACACTTAAAATTGATTTTACATACGGCGGAAGGATACACAATGTGCATACAAGTAGATCTTAAGCACGACCTTTAAAAGTGCTCAGTTTACCGTGAACAGCCTTCAAAATGGCACAACTGCATCTTCCTGTTACGAGTCAACTCTATTTCTGCGACAGCATCACAGTCCTTCTAATACGACTCTCGACGGGACAAACCCACGATCATCGCATCTGCAAACGTGGCGGACGTTACTGTCGGCACTTTGGTTTTCTCGGGGTACTCCCGTTTCCTCACCATATAATTCCAGCGTTGCTCCGTATACACCTTGCTTCATCCTTGTAGGCGCTAAAGTCCACCGCTGAAAGCGCTGCCCAAATCTATCACTTACTCGGTCGGTCTACTCATGTGATTTCTAACACGATCGTTTCTTTAGAAAAGGGGTGGGGAAATTTTTTCATTTTTGGCCAAATCTAGAACTCAGGTTCGTGCTGCGAGTCACACTATTAACTTTCATTCCTGAGTGAGCTACCGGGTCCTAGCGACTCATGTCCAGGGACGATAATTTACGGCAGGTCTTTACGTCTTAGGTATACGTCTTTTATTGTTCCCAGACCTATATTGGGATGAGTAATTTCCATATTCAAGTAATCTGTACAATTTTTTACTATAAATTTAAAAAAATATATTTTAACTTATACACAGTATTATCGCATCTGAAAAAAATATTACAAAAGGCTAGTATCGTAAATGAGCTAAAGACACAATACCACGGAGTATATCGGTAGACATGTGCTGCGTTCCTTGCTTTTGGTTGAAATAAATATATTNACCGCTGAAAGCGCTGCCCAAATCTATCACTTACTCGGTCGGTCTACTCATGTGATTTCTAACACGATCGTTTCTTTAGAAAAGGGGTGGGGAAATTTTTTCATTTTTGGCCAAATCTAGAACTCAGGTTCGTGCTGCGAGTCACACTATTAACTTTCATTCCTGAGTGAGCTACCGGGTCCTAGCGACTCATGTCCAGGGACGATAATTTACGGCAGGTCTTTACGTCTTAGGTATACGTCTTTTATTGTTCCCAGACCTATATTGGGATGAGTAATTTCCATATTCAAGTAATCTGTACAATTTTTTACTATAAATTTAAAAAAATATATTTTAACTTATACACAGTATTATCGCATCTGAAAAAAATATTACAAAAGGCTAGTATCGTAAATGAGCTAAAGACACAATACCACGGAGTATATCGGTAGACATGTGCTGGGTTCCTTGCTTTTGGTTGAAATAAATATATTGCAGATTTTTATTTATATAACGTTTTAAAAATTCTAGTTACTCAAGTCAAGCTCGCGGCCGTGAACGGGCCTCAGTTTATTGTTTGATTCTCCAATGTAATTTGCTTACAGACGCAGATTGAGCTAGCTTGTGAATTATCACCAACCGAAATTAAGATATTTTGGTGGTTAGAGCAGAAAATAATAAAACTCTGGATAACAAAATGATTTTTCGATTTATGTAAACCTGCACGATCTGTTATTACGCTCCAAAATAAATTTTGTGCTTGGCACACTTTAGTGAAATGTAAATAAAGTTACTTTATTTGAAGAAGGAAAGTAATCTGACGACCATTTCGTTAACTGAAAAAGAAATAAAACTTACACTTCTTGCAGACAAACACCAAATTAGCATAAACTAGAGGTGTGCGTGATATAACAACAGCTTTCCCCGTTCGTTTTTCCCAAAGTGCAGTCAGTCTCTAAAGACTTTGAAACAATTATACCGGATGTTCAAGAACAAATTAAAATAAACACCAGAATGGGGTAGATAAGTACAATTGGAAAATATTTGATCAAGGAACCAATAGTCTAACGTACATAGTTAACCCGCTAAGGGCAGTGTCAATGTGCAGGGGTGGGCAGGCAATCACAAAATCTAGACTACAGCAGTGCAATGAAATTACACTTTATTTAAACATTTGAGCTGAAGGGCATGGGGACAGAGTGTCTGTTCGATGCCTCAGTTCAAAGTGTCTGTTCAAACTGCCCGCCACTGCCGGACACACAGGCGGTGCAGCGCTGAAGCATGTTGCGACGCGCATGCGCAAAGGTTTCCAGCGTAATGAGCTCATCCCTTGTGTCAAGTGTCGTGGCATACACCATAGATTTGATGTGACCCCACAGCCAGAAGTCAGGTGGCGCGATGTCAGGTGAGCGTGGTGGCCATGCTATGATGCCTCCCCTACCTATCTACCGGTTCGGAAAGTGCGTGTTGAGGTGCCGGTGAACCGCAATGGCGAAATGAGGCGGGGTTCCGTCCTGCAGAAACCACATATCCTCACGAGCATCTAAAGGAACTTCCTGCAAGTATTCCGGTAACACGTCCTGCAGGAACTGTAGATACGTAGCACCTCCGAGACTGCGACGGTGCGGTACTGAGCGGTGTTATCATGCACTTAGACATGCGCACTGGCTGGTTATAATGCCACGTACACAGGGTTAACTATGGACGTTAGACTATTGGTTCCTTGATGAAATATGCTCCATGTGTACTTATCTACCCTACTTTGGTGTTTATTATCATTTGTTCATGAACATCCGGTATGACATACAATAAATATTCAGGGAAAATTTTCTAATATTTTTGCTTGCAGTTTTTTGTGCAGTTCATACGTCAGGGGATTCTCCTACACATTGAAAGGCCAAATTACCAAGAGGAGCTTGAGAAACTTAGGCGGCGGTATTTCCTCAACTTTCTTTCCTGGAAATCCTTAAAATCCCGAGACATAGTCGGAAAGGCGGTTTGACTCCAATGTCTTTCCGGGCGGAAATATAGTGTCTGGAGGCCAGGTCAGACCATGCATCGTGCAGGAATGACATCAGCACCTTGTAAACCACCCTGGTCTGGAGGGACGGATGGGGTTGATGGCTCGAGCAGTAAATCAGACAGTTCGGCGGCGGCAGCTTTTGCAAGCGGATCATCTGAAGGAGTTTCCAGTCCCACAACACGTGTTTCCGAGACCCCTCGGCGGGGCACTGGGTCACGTTTATGGTGATACTGCAATTATTTATTTAGGATTTGGAGCCAGCGTCACACTCCGTATTCCACATTTGAGTTATGCGTTTAGCACACGCCCTTCCGAGAAGGTTGTCCACATGTGTTGTACTAAAGGCAAATGAGCATCCCTTTACCCTGAAACATTTTCGATATAGTAAAAACAGAAAACATAACTTATAACGAGACTGATGGGGCCGCGGTGGGTGGTGAAAGTTTAGATTTCTCGCCTCCCACCAAGGCGAACCGGTTTCAATCCCCGGTCGGGTCACTCCGGATTTTCGCAAGTGGGAATCGTGCCGGACGATGGCTCTGGTAGGCGGGTTTCCTCAAGGATGCCTTGCATTCCGGCGCTGCTCCATTCTAACTTCATTTTACCCTCATAAGCTCTCAAGACCTCGACGTTAAAAGCCACCCACATCTCTCAACTCAACGAAACTGGTAAAGGAAAACTTCCGAAATTTTATAAAGTTAAATTTAATTATCAGATATTATTATGTTTATTTGTTTTCGAAAAAAATTAAAACTACAGTACTGAGCATCGCTTGTTAAACCAACTTGCAAAAATCCTTATCCAAACAAAAAAAGCAGACAAGTTTTACAGTATCACCATGAAAATTAGGCTTTTTCTGTCCAATAAAAATGAAGGTAAATATTTAATATGTCCTAGATTCATCAGAATAAGAGACTCGGGGATAAATCAATCACTTAGCCGTGGTATGCAGTAGCATCTGAGGGATGCGAGAACNACATCAGAATAAGAGACTCGGGGATAAATCAATCACTTAGCCGTGGTATGCAGTAGCATCTGAGGGATGCGAGAACGGTACCATAATGCGAATCAACATGATTAACATAAGTAAAAACACATGCGCAAATAACAGCGACATGGTAAATGGGAAATTGATATTACCACGGTAGTTTCTTTCTCCATGTTTATGCGGCATGAGAATAGAATAGGCGAGTCTAAACGCGACAGCCAGATGAGTGAGTACGAGTTTGGGTCTATTAGAAATAACAACGTGCAAAGTATATTAATATTCCTCTATACATACAACAATTTAAAAACAGTTCGCTGCTGTGTCAGGATGTGACATTTGTTCTTCGATTAGCGTTCTTTTCTCCTCCGACATCTGCTGGTACTTGTTTGCAGAAAGGATTATTTCGTTCCGCCGATGGAGAAGAAGAGCCAGTCTACCAGAAGCAGTGCTAGGTAACTTATTAAGTAAAAGTTTTTTGAGAAAGACTATATTAGTCTCTGCGAATTTTCGCGTGTAGACAATAGTGTAGGAAAGTGTCTCACTCTGTTAAAAATAATTGTCTGTAACATATACATTTTCTTTCTCGGGTACATACTGAGAAGTGGTATACGGTTTAGTTGCTTGTGCAGTTATATCACTGAGTTTCATTACCTAAGGTTGCAGTATTATAATAAAAAATAATTCTAGCGCTCCCATATTGAAACTCAGAGGCCAAACCCAGTCAAACAGCACATACAACGTAAATAAATTGAATTTGGNCACTCCCATATTGAAACTCAGAGGTCTTTGCTGTCAAACCCAGTCAAACAGCACATCCAACGTAAATAAATTGAATTTGGTATTTTTATGGTATACGAAGTAACGGAGTTGCCGAAAAGCTGAAGAATAAATATCGTAGAGGGCGCTTTACAGCATTTTTTGCTGACTTCGACCGTTTTCAACGATCACATTTACACTCTAAACCTGAAACGGTNCGTTTTCAACGATCACATTTACACTCTAAACCTGAAACGGTGAGAATTGAGCCAAATAAGTGAAAATTGAGCGACTGTAATCAGTGCTTGATAATTAATTGATATGATAGCTGAATTTTACTGATTTTTTTGTGATTAACAATGAAAGTCGAGAATTCCACTGCCATAAGTCACTTGTTCCCAGTTCATTTGCTTGATTTGCCAGTCGGCAGTAGCTTACCAACTGACTTTCAATGAATGTTATTTCACTGATTGATATCAGTATATGAATCAATAACCAAAGGGCAGCAAAACATCGACTTCCATTTTTTCCCTGAAAAAAGATCTGCATTGAAATGTTCCATAGTTTTTTTTAAAATTAGATTAGCCACAACAGCTTACACTGAGACTCATATGACAAGTAGGAGGTCTCTTAACCTTTTCATATCCATACTAATTTCCAGTTTCATGTAATGCAAACAAAATTTTTTTATAATTTGCGTGCTGTACTTAAGTTGACACAACAGTTGTTTCGTTGCCACAGCCAATGAGATGTAGGCTATATGTTTGACTACATTAATATGAACCAATTATGACCTAGACCAGTACGACGGTTTGCGAATCATATACCCACAGGTNTATGTTTGACTACATTAATATGAACCAATTATGACCTAGACCAGTACGACGGTTTGCGAATCATATACCCACAGGTAAGATCATTCATTGGTCATTGAGTTTCGCAGTGTGCTGTACATGTTATCTGCTTTAATGCAGCGGTTTTGTGACCAGATCGTCTCCTCCCGTGCCTGAGCCTTTAAGGTATTACGGGAGACAACTTACTGAGCGATTTATCATAGAAGAGTGCACCTCAGGTATTTGATTACATTCTGGCTGTTCTCAGGGCTACACAGGCTGTTCATTCTGTCACATCAGTCCTTCGATGTGTGTGCACTCTTCACCAGTCTATATTCTCGAAGTAATTTGAGCATGGTCAGAGCTCTAATTGACCGCAGATGAATGCAGCCAATAGAAAAAGATCACGCCCTTCCCAATCGCAGTGGGTGGATATTCTCCACCCGAGGGTGGTTCCACCTCACCTGTCAACAGCAGCGTACGGAGTTGAATCCGTACGTGCTACCTTAATGGGGCCGAGGACTATCCACTTCTACGAAAGTGTGGAGTCCAAAAATTACCTACACGTGCGTAATGTACATAATTGTGCACTCTGGGTCTGAATGGGTTGAGAATACAGATGTTAAACAGCCGCCTCTACAGCGAACTCCGGCTGCACACGCGAGAAAAATGGCGTCACTGGCCAGCAACGTGTTGGAAACATAGACTAAAGATGAGGCACGCTCTAAGCCCGAATCAGTGATATCAATCAGTGAAATAACATTCACTGAAAGTCAGTTGATAAGCTACTGCCGACTTTCAAATCAAGGAAATGAACTGGGAGCAAGTGACTTATGGCAGTGGAATTCTCGACATTCATTGGGAATCACAAACAAATCAGTGAAATTCAGCCATCATATCAATTAGTTATCATGCACTGATTATCAGTCGCTCGATTTTCACTGTTTTCACTGATTTGGCTCAATTCTCACTGTTTCAGGTTTAGAGCGTAGACCGATTTCGCTGACTGCGCACAACCAATCTCCGTGTCCCAACATTGAACTACTTTTCTGCCAATACGGCTACCAAAAATGGCGTGGATTGTGTTCGAAGTTAGAACACTGTTTAGTAAACAAGTGCTTTTGAGATGTTTTAATACTTCCTCCGGCCAATTTGCAATGTAATCTGATTGAGTTCAAATTGGTAAACGTATTTTATTAATATAACAGTGCTTGACATTTAAAAATTAAGGTATAAACAAACCCGCACAGAATTGTTGGCCATGCGACTTTGACAGTCGTGTTCCTTTGGGGTAGGTCAATGTTGGTTCGCATGCGCAGAAGACGAACAAGCGGTCTACCTCGTCCTTAGTCTATGGTTGGAACGCCGTTCGCCTGGGCAACCTCTTGTCAGCCGGCAGTCTATCCGGTAGGGAACCTTTCATACCATGCAGTAGCCAATTAAACACAGTACCCGTTTCCAGAGCCTCGCAGAGCCAACCAGATAATGTGCGCACCCACATCAAAGGAACCACCACTTCGTGGCGAAAAATCATGTTAACTCTGCCGTCGTAGTTAACGCGAACTGCGGAACGTGACACTCGCACCCCCCCCCCC
>NQII01002635.1:294946-312161 GCA_002778355.1 Clitarchus hookeri | reverse complement strand
CCCTTGGGCACGAGGGTCAACCCAACTGCAGCAGATGGTCATTAATTGGTCGCCCTTCCCAACAACGGATGTCAGGTCCTGTTAGCGTGATCGTTTGCTCTCCCGTCTGCGATGTTTCGTGCACAAGTTTGCCCGAATAATACCAGGAAGGTATAGTCTATTCGCGGTATCTTCACATTTTTTTTTAATCAAACCTTCGAAAAATCTCCCTAAGTAAGACGTGTTTGGTTGTTTCCTACGTGCGTAATGTATCACAAGCTTTTTAAATGATACTTATGTAAAATATATGCCCCACTTTTTCTTTAAGTGGTTATTGAGGGAGTTATGCGCCCACAAAAGTCGAGTTATGAAATGATATTAGTCACGGATACCAGGAACTACTTGCGGTTAAGCAACAAATAGGTAAATAGTGCTTTGTAGAACGATCTTACACGTGTGAAAACGCGGTTGGTAATATCATCCACTTCATCAGGAAAACAGGGGTTCCCCCTCCCTCACCAGCCAAATCAGTGAAAACAGTCAAAATTGAGCAACTGATAACCAGTGCCACATAACCAATTAATATAGTGGCTGAATTTCACTGATTTATTTATGATTCTCACTGACTTTCAAGAATTCTACCGCTATAAATCACTTGTTCCCAGTTAATTTGCTTGATTCGCCGGTCAGTAGTAGCTTATTAACTGAATTTAAGTGTATGTTATTTAACTGACTGATATCACTGATTCGGACTTAGAGTGTATATCTTAAATGCAACTGAAACTAGCCGAAAACATGTATGACATGCGTAATTATTTGCCATACTCCCGTTACCTTCGTCGATGTTTTTTTTTCCCCGCAGCTATACACGGTGAACGTCATTCGAAACCAAACATAGTATCGAGTAAAAACTTATATTGATTTTTGATAAGGGAAATAACATTCCGGTAATAGTTATCACCATTTTAATGCATAAAACACTAATGCGATAAAGTTACCCAGAAGTTAAATGTACAAAGTGTCAGGTATTACGACGAAAAATAAGCGGGGAATTGATTGCTGTTTTTAAACGCCAAGCTCTCAGTATCACGTTTCAGATTACTTCGCAACGATCTTGCTGAATGTTTCCAATATTGCTCGCAATCTGCACGAACGTACATGCGTGGTGGTTCTTCACCATCGTCAAACGTTTACTTACACCAAGGACGTATTGTGTAGATGAACATACATACATAAATTTGGGACTCTCTTGAATCCCAATCAGCTCTCAAGACCTCGTTGTTAAGAGCTGCCCAAATATCTGAACTCAACTCTTGAAGCCCACTAATGCAGAGTGGTGCCAGAGCAAATAGTAATTTTTTTTGTTTTTGTTTTGCATGGCCAACCGTGGGCCAGGCGTGAGTGATTTTCCACACTTACAACTATGCCCTTTCTGGGAAATGCAGGGGTATAAGATATCCTTTACTTTTATTGATTTTCCTTATGCTTTTATTTTGGCCTACTGCTTTCTGTTCTCGGACCACATTATAATTTACACCTCCCCCCCCCCCCCNTTCACCACTTAAGTGGATTGTCATTTCTATCTATGTTTACCATTTAGAGGTTGCCCTTGGACCCCGGAGTATGGAAGTGACGCGGTTGACCTGTCATCCGCCCCCGTTCCCCACACATCAAGGGGATTCTAATTCTATATACTATGCGTTCTATAGTGGCAATAACTACTACTATAAGCTGTTCACGGTAAAGTGAGCACTTTTGAGGCCAGTGTTACTTTTTTCTTTCAGCCTTTTTAATTCCTTTAATCACCTTTTGAAATAAATATTTCCTTGTAAGTAATAAACACAGTGTGTATATTCCACTTCACCCGGAAGTTAACGTCCAAGGCTAAAACAAAATCTATTTATTGAATATTATTCCACATGATACGGCTTTCAAAAGTGCTCGCTTTACCGTGAATATCCCATAATAATATATGTATGCACTACATTACAACTCCTTTCATCTGTGCTAGCTAAGTAAGAGGATAAAAAGGGGGGGGGGTACTACCCTTACTGGATTCGTTCTCCCTTCCCTCGGTTAGTTCTTCCGTTCGGAGTCCTGTCCTTATGTCTCAAGAACCGATTTTGCACCGAGTCGTCTATAACCATGCTCGTTTCCCTCCTTCAATTGCTGCTCCCGTATTAGTTTCAGTTCCTTACTTGGTATGGCTGTTTATTAAAGTTCAGAATATAACTCGACCAAGTCCATTGCCTACGAAATCAATTTCAAGTGCAGAAAAAAAAAACTCCTAGTACAACGAAAGTTGCTAACACTCTTTGTGCGGTACAGATTGCTGGACAAATAATACAAGCTAGAAGTGACGAGTGCATTGTCATCAGTTCTGTTGGACTACGTATTCCTATTTAATACCGTCCGATTGGTTAATGCAAAACCGAACACTCTTACTATACTGTACAACGTTCATTACTGGCCGGCTCTCTGCCAATGTAATGCCGAGTTGAAAGTTTCCCATTCTAATGTTCCTTCCTACGTGTAATAATATACAATCCACCCTGTTCATTTGAGTAGCCTGGAGATTTCTATCTGGCCGAGAGTCGTCAGCTCACGATCATCGTATGCAAACAAGTATTTCTGTGGCTGGACATAAAATTTTTCTTAATGCAAATAATATCTCTCTGCGCGAACTTCATGGTGAATTTTGCTAAGGGGCTACCACACAATAAAGAGTGCTCACGGTCAACAGAGCACTTTCAAATTCAACCCCTACCAGCACCGTACTTTTATTGGGAACACTGATCAGCAAGCGCCCAGTGAAGTTAGTAACGGCGGATGGAAAGTAGTTCCTTGTCTTTAAAATAAAATTAAAATTATTAGGTAAACATTTGTGAATACTGAAATTATTTATTTCACTTTCTGTGTCTTCCAATGCATATAAATGCACGAATAAGCAAATTTGTACAATTTTTACTGTTCTAACTAATAATTTACAGTTTAACATGACCAACGTATGAATAAAGAGATCAGGCCAGTGGCAATGTTAATTTTGAACATGGCGGAAGAATACACAATATGCGTACAAATCGACCTTAAGCAGTGCTTCCAAAAGTGCTCAGTTTACCGTGAACAGACTGTAGCTAAGTCTGCAGACGTGAACTGGAGTGGTAGTTCCTTTAAGGGGTCTCCGTAGTAAAATTTTTTTTATACCTCAAGGTCACGCCCGGCCGTAAGGAAACATTGCGACGGTGAGGAGATGCGGCATACCACAAACAAGCCTCGCGTTTATTCTAATCCTCAGAACTTCAAGTGGCGACAATAGTGTTTTAATACAGAAATCTGTTCAGGAAATATACAGCATTGTCGTTATAGTTTATAACACTGTTTTACAGAAGAATAAATATCGTAAATGGAGTGCTATTCACAGCGGCTTTTGCTGACTTTGACACTTTTCAACAACCAAATTTTGTTTTTAAATAAATAAATTTATAAATTGGTTACAAAATACCGACTTTTATTTTCCGTCCTTAAAAAATATTTACGTTGAAATATCCCATAGTATTTTTACATTAGAATAGACACAACCGCTTATAGTGAGACCCACACGACAGCTAGGCAGGCCCCTTAAGGAGGAACAGGCCCCGCCATTTTGAATTTTCACAATTTTTTGCCATAACATCTATTTAAGAATGTTTAACGAAATTTCTCGCATGCCATTGCATAAACAATAGCTTTCAAAGATTTATCAAACTATTACAACACTACCGCGTTTGTTAGTATTTGACTAGTGATTACAGGCAATAAATAAGTAATTTTTTTTTTGGTGGCGATTACTGAAATGATCCTGGAAACAGTAGTCAAGTAATACATGATTTAGAACATGTGTAAAGCAATGCTCTGTGTCTTGTCGATGCTCGAAATAAAATATTAATTCTGTGATGCAAGTTCGGGCGAAAAAACCGTAAATCCAAAATGGTGGAGACTGATCCTCCGTGATGTGTAGAATCGAACTCTTGGATCGCCTTGAAGGGAAGCCGTTGAGCTAGCCATTCGGGGCACCCCCTCCCCCCTCGGGTGGCGGTTGAAGGTGAAGGGGACGGGTGAATACGCATACGAGGTGGATCCACCGACTTCTCGTCACAGAGTACGTAAGAATACAGAGGCGAAACGGCCGCTTATGCCCCCAACTGCAGCCGCACAAGCCAGCAAAATGGCGTCACAGGCCGGCAACACGTCGAAACGCCATTCGCCAACCAGCGCCTGGTAACCAACTTGCCAGCCGGCAACCCAGTCAGTAGGCTAGCCAATCACACACAAAGAGCCCGTTCCCAGAGCCCCGCGCAGCCAATCAGAAAACAGACACGCCCACATCGAACACACTAAGAAATTATTCGCAAATTTACTATATCGTATTCGCTGTTTCTTTACACTTTATGAACCAAACCTTTGAAAAATTACCCTATGTATGACGTGCTTAGTTGTTTTGATAAACATGGCATGTATCACACGCGATTTATACTTCTGTTAATATAAAAGTATCTTACTTTTCGTTAGATCAAAGTTATACCTATATTTTATTAATAAATTATAATATTAAATTTATTACCAATATGATTAAAAACAGTGCGAAAACATCTGTATTGGTAGCGCCTAGTACGAAATAGTTCTCATGCAAAATATTTATAAAACTGAGTGCGCACGAATTCGGTGCGCTGTCCTTTGGTGCAATTTGTTTTAGATTTAGTTCAACTTAGTTTGCACGAGGCGAAGGAATTTCCTGTAAGTAGAACTTTAGCAGGGCTTCATAAAAGTGTGAAGTAACCGTGAATGGATTATATATGAGTGTGTGTACGTAGAGTGAGAAAGCGCGAATGGTAAAGTTATTTGCCATACATTCATGCTAGCGTTCCTACATTCGCTCAAGAAACAGTCAAACGCGTAGGAAACTTCCCCAACTTTGTATAGTAGCGACGCTAAACGTTCCATATTTATAGCCAGACGCGTGGTATTATTTCCACGCGATACATGGGTTAAATACTTCCAATTCAGTTTAGGAAATTTACCAGAAATGTTTTTAGACTGAAAGAACCGCCGCGTCATTTCGCTCTGGGTTCACACAATCTAAATATGAACAAGTGAGAATTTAGCGGTTTAAACCAGTCAACAGTAACTGACTGATTCAACAGTCACTTCAGTCAATTAAACTGAAGAATTAGTTAAAAATACAATTTTTACTTAACATCCTTATTTTGTGACATTTTCCACTGATTCGTCAACCATTACAATCGCAGTTTTCCAGTGATTTGTTTGTTGTCTGAAGGAGCAGTTAAACAACTCTTATCTAAATGAAATAACAACGCAGAAACCAATGAAAACAATAAAAAAAATACGTTATAAAATGTGAGTTTCGTCTTTCATAATACCATTTTATGAGGTAACATGAACCTTGAGTCTTTCGTTCCGTTTTCGCGTCTTTCATTTCGTCCTCACGTAATCGTAATAGCGCTCGTTTTGAGATTTAAACTGCATTAAATTAGGTGAAATGAGTGCACTCATACGTACTATTTGCTTTAACAATCCTAACGTTACCAACGTTACCAAAACAAAAGGCATACAATTTAAAACTACAAACCTTTGGTAAACAGTATAGTACTACATTTTCCCCTTTGTAGTCAACGTTGGGTTGGTAGCGCGGATGCTAAAGTAACCGTCTAAAAAACGGGGTGAAGTTGGTGTATATTCAAACCTAACCACCAGCAAAATTATTTTACGTTTTTAAATTACGGTGAATTGCGGAATACAAACAGTGACTATCGGAAGTATGTTTATTTCTCGCAATGATTTGACTTAATTAAACTAAAACAACATTTAATTCGCCGTACGCAGTTGACCGTCACTTATTCAATCAGTTAATATTTTTTTCAACGTCACTCATTCAATCAGTGAAATTGTTTCACTGGAACAACCAGTGGTTTTCCTCTGATTGTGAGTGGAGCCCTTTTCACTGATTCGAATAGTTGAATTTCACTGCGAATCAGTGGCTTTCCACTGATTCGAATTTAGTGTAGTGAAGTGAAGAGATTTGGGCGGCTCTTAACGTCGAGGTCTTCAGAGCCGATGAAGGTGGAGTGAGGTGAGTATGGAGCAGCGCCGGAATGAAAGAGTGGGGGTAACGGGAGATCCCCGAGAAAACCCGTCGACCAGCGGCATCGTCCGGCACGATGTCCATATATGCGGAAATCCGGGGAGTGACCCCGCCGGGAATCGAACCTTCCTTCTACGTGGGAGTGTCCACTCCCACATCTAAGGAACCACCGCGTAATTTCGCTTCTGTGTTCTTAACTTCTCTGTGATCTCGCGTTCCTCATGCGGCGGCACCGCCCGTCAGAAATTTGCCACGATGGATTGGGAACAGACACGCCCCCTTCTTCCGCGACCTCTGACCCCTCCCGGGGGCGGCACGTAAAAGAAAAGAAGGGGCTGGCAAAAAAAATGGCCCGCCGCGGTGCCATCCCTAATTAGCTTCGGAGAGCATCACATGTTCCCTGGCACCCGCCATTAACGAGCTGCTCTTCGCCGTCTACCCTCCGAGCACCGATTAACGAGCTGGGCCCTGCCTCTCGCGCAGACGTCGTTCCACCACCTGGGATTAATTGACGGCGCCGAAAGGCCGCGCCTGGAGTCGAGCACGATCCGCGCGGGGGGAGTTCGCGCCGGTGAAATAACTGCCCTGCTTATTTATACCGATGCGCCGCATGCCAGAGCCGCTTGCAGTGGCAGTTTGTGACTTTTCCTCAACGGCCCTGCCCACCGAGCCGGCGGCCGCGAGCTTCAAATGGGGAATCAATGTTAAACGAAATTCCTTCTCATTGCGTCAATTTTAAAGATAAATATTTCAAACAGAAAACATTTTTACGCTACTTTCTTAAAAAAATATTGCTATATAAAATTATAAAAAAAAATAAATAAAAAAAACCATTTTTTTTTTGTTAATTGTAAATTTCAATATTAAATTTTAGAAAAAAATATTAAGCAAAGCAATCGGCAAGATGTCTTAACACAGCAACATACCTTCAGAAATATCACGTGGGACACCTTTTGATAAAAATAACTATTCTTAAAATTGATGTAATGAGAAGGAATTTTGTTTAACATTGGTTCGCGGCTGCCGTCTAGGTAGTCAGAGGCGTTGAGGGTCCCGCCTGCCTACATATATTTTCTCCTCTTTTGACTGATAAGCGCGGGAACTATGATGTTTACACAGGCACGCGCTACAAGAGCGCCATCGCCGCTACGCGTAAGGCTCTGAACTGGCGTGCAGTGTTCTCGTAGTGCTGCGTCTACCTATAGGACTTTCAGCGGTGACCCTATTATTTTATTGATGAAAAGTCTGTAGCAAAAGTTTTATAGAGTCCCCTATAGTAGTTTGGTTCGTGTCCGGCTAATATGTTTTCAGACATGGCAGTCTGAAAAAAAAAAACTGTTTTTAACTATACTGGAGGGCTTCCAAAATTATATTTACAGTATGCGAGGTAACTTTAAAGTGCCATTTCTTTCTCGTCTAGGGTATTACATATTTTGCGTAGGCGAACGTACTGGTGGAACCTTTGATAGTTTCATCAGAAAACCAGGATTTCAAACACTCAGCATCGCAGTTCGAGAGCCGGGCAGGCGGAACTCAAGTCTCCCGCTCACCTGGCGCTAGAACAGAGTTGCAGAGTGTTCGACTCGCTTCTGCACGGAACTGTTAAACGTGCGTCCAGTATGCTGGTCTACGAAAAGAACACACACTTCTTTGCATCGACTTCTCGAGAGCCGACGAGGGTGNACGTGCGTCCAGTATGCTGGTCTACGAAAAGAACACACACTTCTTTGCATCGACTTCTCGAGAGCCGACGAGGGTGAAACGAGGCAAGGAGCAGCGCCGGAATGCAATGGCGGGGAGAAAACGGGAGAATCAATGGAATATTATCCTTTTTCTAATTATAAATTAATCATCAAAAATACTATTTAGAATAATTCTGATTATAAGAGTAATCTTCTCTATTTCATTCAATTCATGATTCATAGTATGAATAGGAATAGAAATTAATATAATATCATTTTTGCCTATAATTAAAGAACAAAAAATATAAATTCTAAAGAATCAGCATTAACATATTTTTTAGTACAAAATATTGCATCTCCGAAAAAACTCGCCGACTAGATGCATCGTCCGGCGCGATTCCCACACGCGGAAATCCGAGAGGGACCCCGCCGGGAATCGAACTCGGTGGTAATTTCTTGTTTGTCGCAACAAGATTGCATAATTTTTTTTTCTGTGTGCGATGACATGTTTGTCGCAGGTACCGGCACGGGGCCGGGTGTCTGGTGGCTGGCCGAGTCCGAGGGAGCAAGGTGATCTTGCTCGGAGGCGACGCAGACCTACTGTACCTTCCCACGGAGTGTGCGCTGACCGAGTACCGCCACACTGCGGCGTATGCACCAGGTCGAAGTCCGTCCCGCTTCCTGGCTGCACGTCTCGCCCCGTCACACACCGCGCTCTCATTTTCTTTTATAGACATCTGTACAAGGGATTCTTTGGAAACTACCGGCTAAAGAGATTTTTGTAACACCACAAATAAATCAGAGTGGATTTCACGAAATACTAGTTTTGAAATTGGGGGCCGCAGTGGTGTAGAGGTTAGACTACTCGCCTTCCACCTAGGCGAACCGGGTACGATTCCCAGCAGGGTTGCTCCCGGATTTTCGCATGTGGAGATCGTGCGGGATGATGCCGCTGGTCGGCGGGTTTTCTCGGGGACATCCCGTTTCCCCAGCCCTTGCATTCCGGCACAACTCCATACTCACCTCGCTTCACCCTCCATCGGCTCTCAAGGCCTCGATGTTAAGAACCGCCCAAATCTCTTCACTGACTCACGTTCCTTCCTAGGTAACATAACATCCTAGCCATTCTGTTCATACGAATAAAATTACGTTGTGGTGAACATTATGAAAACTTCTGGCGACGTAACATTACCTCGCGAATGTGTTTAAAGGATGCAGGATGCCGTAATGTTACGCCATACTCCACAAAACATTGTTGGATTCAGGGTAACGTCGTTTTACGTCGACAGAAGACAAAGTAGACTTGGTCCCAAAAGTCTTCTTCATGCGTTAAGCCTTTATGGCTTGTTGAGATCCTTCAGGTATTAGTCTTAATCGAACCACCTTTCTTTGGTCGTCCGGTATTCCTTTTTACTGTTGGTTTATAATATATTATTTGCTTGGGAAATCTGGTATCTTTCATCCTTTCTACACGTCCTAGCAAATTTTTCCTGTATTGTTTTATCTGCACATTAAAATCATTAATGTTAAACTGCTGTCCTTATAGCTTCATTTCTGAGTCTCTCTCTCCTTGAAACTCCTATGATTGATCTCAGACGTCTCATCTCCACTGTTTCTAAACTATTTTTGTGTTATTTTCGAAATCTTCCTGTCTCCAACAATTACGCTTTCGGTATCTCCGAACATCTGCGAGATCCCTTCCATTTCTCCATTTCTCTCTCGTCTGCTATATTTTTTTAATGTCATTTTTAAAAGGGTTCTTAAAAATGTGTCTGGGCGCTTGTAGACACTTGTCTCACGGCCCCCTGGAAGTTCAGCCAACCCGCGCCGTTCGTTTGTCACGGCCCGCTGGATGCGACACGTCAACCTTCCTCCCCGCAGCTAATCAGACGCGCGCCATTTGCTTCTCACTCGCTAGTCCCGCCTGGTTCATAAACACCAGGCGACACACACACACACACTCACACACACACGCACACACGTAACGCGTCGTGCCACATGACTTCCAGCTTACATCATTAGCGCGAAATCGCGGGCAAGGAAAGAAAAGTAGCTACCCGGTTCTGTATCCGCCTTATTTGTAGCCGTCAGTGGTAGTGTCTGTTTGGGGCCACGGTGATGTAGTGGCTAGACTACTCTCCTCCCACCTAGGCGAACCGGGTTCGATTCCCGTCGGGGTGGCTCCCGGATTTTCGCACGTGGGAATCGTGCCGAACGATGCCACTGGTCGGGCGGGTTTTCTCGGAGATCTCCCGTTCCCCCCGCCTCATCATTCCGGCGCTGCTCCCTGCTCACCACGTTTCACCCTCATCGGCTCTCAAGCCCTTGACGTTAAGAGCCGCCCGAATCTCTTCACTCACTCACTATAGTCTATTCGCGGTATATACACACTTTCTGAATCTAACCTATAAAAAATCACCCGGGTGAATGACATTTTCGGTTGTTTCCTAAATGTGTCATGTATAACAAGCGTTTTGCACTTCTGCTAAAATAAAAGTATCTTACGGTCTGTTAAATTAGACTTTTTCTTATTGTTTGTCTACAAATTATATTATTTCATTTATAATTATTAAAAATAAAAAACAGAGAGAAAATAGGTGTGTTGGTAACGCCTAGTAAGAAATATTTCTCATGCAAAATGCTATTAAACTGAGTGCGCGCGATACAGACTTGGGGGCCAATAACGAAGGCGGGGCCGCGGTGGCTGAGTGGTTAGCCGGATCGCATTCCACCAAGGCGAACCGATCTCAATCCCCGGCCGGGTCACTCCCGGATTTTCACATGTGGGGATCGTGCCGGACGATGCCACTGGTCGGGCGGGTTTTCTCGGGATCTCCCGTTTCCCCCGATCCTTTCATTCCGGCGCTGCTCCTTACTCACCTCAATCACCCTCATCGTCTCTCATGACCTCGCTGCTAAGAGCCGCCAATATCTCTTCACCACTTCATAAAAAAGGCAAAAGTTTATATTTGCATGTAGGATCCCGGAGTCTAACATGCGTGAAAATTGTTCGCGAAAATAATGTGACTACACTGAGAGAAAAGCCGACAAAATGTTCCTTGCATAGGGCCAAAAATATATTTAGTTGCCTCATCAAAATATTTTGGCGGGTAAAGAAACTTAAAAACCAACAAAATTAATTTTCTTCATCTAACAAAATACATGTTTGAATAAAAAAAACCTCAGTGTTGGGGCAAAAGAAATTAAGACTGTCAAAAAAATATTTTGTGGAAACAACTGTATGTTTTGCCACTCATTTGATAGCCTTCTTTCGAAAATAAAACTAGAAAGTTTGTTTGCATTTTTGTAACAATTGGGGTAGCAAAAGGGTTTGTTAGTGCATTTATTTATGCCTGATAATGGTATAAATATCCCAATAAAACAATCTGAAAAGGAAACTAAACAGTGAAGGTGTAAAACTTGAAATATATATTTGCGCACATTGTCCAGTATACTATGAAATGTATGCATTTAAAAACATCCCAACTTCATATTGTCACTTAGGCTGAGGTTACTAAGTAGTAACGCTCAGGCTTCCAATTTTTTAAATATTAACCTTAACTGTTTAATGTACGTAGTTACAAACAAATCTTTGGTTACACAAACCAAATATTTGTTTGAGGTAACCAAATAACAACAACAAAATAATTTGGTTACAACGACACAATATTTAATTGCCCTTATACAAACAATTAATTTGGTTCCGCCAAACAAACTTTGTTTGATTAAACAAAATTTTTTTCTCAGTGTAATTATTAAAGACCTACAAATTTTCGCATTATTTTGTGTCTGCAGCCTAAACTCTAAGATATTATGTATGCTCGTTTGACGTTTGCCATTGGCTGATAACCCTACGTGGCACGTATCAAGGACGCTTTTAGCCAATAGAAAATGCTCATCGGATGAACAACCAATCTCTCGTAACGTGATTACACGAGGTAAATGACGTCGTCAGTCGCCAACGGAACCATATCCAGTGCCCACGTAAATATAGAGCAGTGAAATGTAGCTTTTTACCAAATAGTATCGCGGCTGTTGCATGTCTTCAATTAATTATAAGCAGGGCCAGTGACTTTTCGCGTAAAAATCGGAGCACACAGTAGACTTCAATACGATACACACACCTCATCTCTTGTTAAACCTCCATTGGCAGCTGGTGCCGTGTCTGTCTTTGACCAAGTCACTCAGGACTAAGCCACTCCGACACTGAACCTTCGTGATTCGTGCGCAAACGGTTAACACGGGCCAGAACATTTGTTAGCCAATCAAAGAAACTGGACGACCCTACAGTGCTTTGCACTGTATCTTGTCTCAAAATATTTTCGCGAAATATCTCTGCCCCTAATTTAATTATAAGTTAAGTGTTTAGAAGGACTGTTTTTCGATTTTNTGAACCTTCGTGATTCGTGCGCAAACGGTTAACACGGGCCAGAACATTTGTTAGCCAATCAAAGAAACTGGACGACTCTACAGTGCTTTGCACTGTATCTTGTCTCGAAATATTTTCGCGAAATATCTCTGCCCCTAATTTAATTATAAGTTAAGTGTTTAGAAGGACTGTTTTTCGATTTTCGCTTTGTCCACGACACTGGGCAGATGCGAGATCCGAAGTTCTTACTTTTGGGTGATTGCCTAACACTTTGAGTGCAGTACAGATTTACTGGCAATCAAGACAAGCTATAAGTGAGTCTCATATTCACGACTGCATCGCCATCAGTTCTGATGTTCTATATATTCCCATTTACAGCCGTCCTATTGGTTCATACACTAAACAACATCCATTACTGGCTGGCTCTCTGCCAATGTAATGCCGAGTTGAAAGTGTCACAATCAATTCTGCTTCCCTATGTAAAATAACGTACAATCCATCCTGTTCATTTCAGTAATTTACACTTTGAGTGTTGCTGACGTAATATTACTTTGCATAGAACCTCATGCAAAGTTTAGGCGAAGTAATATTTTCTCGCCCGTGTCTGTAAAGAATGCTGATGTTGAAATATCACGGCAAACTCCATATAACTCAGTCAAATTCAGACGACCTAATATTACGTGGATAGCACTCGAAGTGCTACTTTTCACGCTTCAAATTAAGTCGAGTTTATGAAGGTTCATCCACGAACGAGATGACACCTTCCGAAGGAAAAAGGGGGGGGGGGCGATCCTTCAAGAGAAACCACGACAGGTAGCCGTCAGCTTGGAGCGACTACGCTCATGATTGTTGAAAGGAGAAGGGTGCACTTAAAAATAAAGAAAACCAATATCAAACGGGCCAAGTACACATCTTCCCCAAGTTTTCCATTCCCGAAAAATCCACTCATGTCTTCCCGAATGCCGATCCCACGATCCCATTTCGCTTCTGCGCTAGCCGCCGAAGCGTCGACGCCGCCATGCACCAGCCACGACGTCAAACAAACTCTCGTCGCCAACTGGGTGTTTTTGGCAACCTACCACAGTACGGAAGCCCCGCCACCTTTGGAGCCGCGGAGCAGAGGTCAGACCACTCGTCTCCCACAGTGTAGAGTTGAGTTGAGTTGAGAGATTTGGACGGCTCTTAACAACGAGGTCTTGGGAACCGATGAGTAGAGACCTGAAAACTTCGCGGATTCATTTCGGGACAAGCTAGAATTCGAAACACGTGTGTTTATAAAACTTCAGCCATTGGTTCACACGGTGATTGACACCTCCTGGAGAAGTCTGGCCCAATCGTCGCCTTCTACAGTGACAGCAGACAACCAATGTGCGGTTGATATCGGCGTATTTGTACATAAGACTGGAGAGTCTAGCCTGCAGATAATTGAACTCGCGAATTTTTCTGGTCTCTACCGATGAGGATGAAATGAGGTGAGAATGTTGCAGCACCGGAATGCAAGGGCGGAGGAAACGGGAGATCCCCGAGAAAAAAAACAGGCAACCGGTGGCATCGTCCGGCACGATTCCCACTTGCGAAAATCCGGGAGTCACCCGGCCGAGGATTGAACCCGGTTCGCCTTAAGCCGATATTACACGATACCTTGTGGCTTACATGGTCTTGTACAAGCTTCTGCAAGGCCTGGGGCACGAGCCGGTATACCAGCCGCTATATGAGCCGCCATGGAAGATTCATATTACACGACAGCAGTTTGCGTACTAGCATTTGGCACCCTCGATGGATGCGCAGTTAGTGGTTTGTAGTAGATATGAACCCCATTCGTAGAACTGCTACCAGTTAGGCCCACTTGCGTAGGCCTATGAAAAAACTATCTAGCACATCTTAATATCGTTATATTGCTGTTTGCCTTTTATATCAATTGATTGCTTACTAGTGTAATTTCATACATTTTCATGAAAATGATATTAAGTCCCTAGAGTACACGTGTGTTATTTTTAATTTTGACGAAAATTACTAACCGGTTGCAAAATATAGTTTTTTCCTCACGTAACAAGTTATTATGCTCATGTAACATTTAGTGATAAAAATAATTGGGGTCCGACGGAGTTTCGAACTCATGTCCAAAAGTTACGATTTATTCACGGAGGCCGCAACTTTTCTTCAGTACTGCCAGTTCAGACAGCAGAATTAATGTTTATATACTGTAGATAATGAACCGGTGGAATTAATTTTTTTCATAGCATAGGTAATGTTTTAAGTGTTTAGAACGGTTTTAAACAGTAATTAAAAGTTGTCATCGCCAATACTATTCATCATTGTCGTATTTTAAATATATTTGAAAGAGTTTCAACCTCACGTATGTATAATCAAGATGGAGGCGTCCTTTCCGGTTTCTTCATCAACTCGTTTCAAGTAGTAGCCACCAGGAGCGCCCTACGCTCTGAAACTGATATGTGATTGGCCAGGTACGAAACCTGGTATGGAACACGCTACGAAAATTAGGACGTGTCCTATTACCAAACCTGGTACGAAATCTGGTCGTACAAGGTGGGAAATGCCATGACGGGTGCCACACTAGCCCGTATAACGGCCGATATGGCGAACCTTGCACAAGCTTGTACAGAATCTGGTATTTAGTCTAGCCGCTCAGCTACCGTGCCCCCCTCCCAAAGTGTAGAATCCCTACATTTTCACATTGGAAAACGCGGCGGACGTTGCCGTTGGCTGATGGGTTTTATCGGGGTTCTCCCGTTTCTCCCACCATTACATTCCGTCGCTGCTCCTATTTCACAACATTTCACCTTCATAAAGTACACAGAGATGGAGTGGCGTGGCGGTTACTCTGATGTGCGCGAACATATTCTCTGATTGGCTGCGCGAGTCTCGTGGAGTGTGCCTTGCGTCAGTCTTGGCTACTGCATGCTGCGAAAGGTTCGTTTATTGGCTGGGCTGCCGGCTGGTGCGTAAGTTACCAGGCGCTGATTGGCGAACGGCATTCTGGTGGTCGGTGACGCCATTTTGTTGGTGTTTGCTGCTGAATTTTGAGAAAGAAGCGGTTGTTTTACCTCTTTATTCTTGAGTAGAGACCACTCGGTGATGCAACCTCTATAGGGCCGTAATAACCTCATGTACATATGTCACTAACATGTGCTTGAAATGCGGTTTTTTTGCCATTTGCTGAAGTGGGACGGAAAAAACCGTGGGCCTTTCCCCTCACTGGTGTCACCCGAGCTTTTTGCCTGCTCTTTGTATCTTCCTCTGCAGCTGGTACTCTCCCTCCTCTCTCTATATCTCTCTCCGCGGGGTATGAAAAGGCGACAGAGGAAGAAAGTTCGAAAAGAGAGGAGAGAAATGGTAATAAGGGAACTAGTACAGGAAACTCTCGTTCTTGCTGCCTTTAGAAACAGAAAATACTTGTATATGCAAGTTAAAATATATGTATATAAATACATAAATAGCTCAAGATTACTCTGTCACGGCAAAATCTTGGATAATCCTATAGTTTTTGCTTAGCAAGGTTTTTATACCTGAATTACTGAAATGTTGTTCTATTTGTTCGAGTTTATCATTATTAGAAGTTCTAAACTTTAAAACTAATTTTACCGTGTACGATCATGCAAAATTTTGTTGAAAATATGGATAATTGGCTTGCATTTCGCTGCGTTTTCCTTATTGTACATTATTTTACCGTTCGCATTTCTTCAGAAATCGTGATTTGTTAAGTGCATTTGCAGCAATACGAAAAATTATCAGGGCACTTATATCTGTGCAATGCGTCACATAGGAATCACGAGAAACTAAATTCTTGGTACAGTCACAGTAAGTTAAATGTAAACAAACGGCATGTCATTGTTAGAACACGTGCATTTGACAGTTCTTTTGGCAATGTTTGAGCTTATGTTGGGGACGTACGCAGACTGCGAAAATCAGCCCACCTCATCTTCTAGTTTCCAAATGGTTGACTTTCAGTTAGTATTTTACTGAGCACCTATCACTTATTCGAATTTATATCGCGATGAAGCAGTTTTACGTAAGAACTGTTTTCTATTGGCTCGTTATCAGCATGGGCTGTTCGCGTTTAACAGAGAGCGCTTCTGAAAGCCCTGCTTAGAATCACTTCTCTGTCCATATTGTATCCATCCGCCGTACGTAAATTTAACATTGCCATGCCATATGCCTGATCACTTTATTCGTGCGTCGACCAAGTGCTACTGGGAAATTGCTATACATTCAAATAGGCCCCTATATTTATTATAAACGAGTTTTTACTTTTAATGTGCGTAAAACAAACAGAAGTTAAAGTGCAAAAATTCAGAGTCCACAAATTAAAACGTCATCTTCCGTTGATACATGGAACTACCAATTCTCTGCCAACTGAACCAACATGTTAACATTCAGTGCTAGCGTAAAAAAATTATGCATTTGTAGACGGTGACTTTTTTCAAACGTTTATTCGCTCACTTAACCTTTTCAGACCCACTTAAATTTACGGTTTTAGGTGTTGCAAACAATAATTTTTATGATGCATGCTGTACTTAAGTTGACACAGCACTTGCTTCGTTGTCAGGATATAGGATCGGCTACAGTAATATGAACCAATTATGACCTTGACCTGTAAGACGGTTACCGAATCATTTACTCACAGGTAAGATCATCGGTCACTGATCTTCGCAGTGTGCAGCACAGACCAAAAAATACCTACACGTGGGTATTGCACACGATTGCGTAGACCGGGTCTGGATGGGTTAACCGGAAACAGCCTACGGTAGCTCGCGCACTTGCTGGCAGACTGCCCCGAACGGCATGCTGCCAGGGCTTGAGCACAAAATATTTCAGAATACAGTAGCGAGAGAGCGGCTTACACAGGATGGTTCTTAAATTATGGGACAAACGTTGAGGGACGGTAGAGCTCACTAAAACAAACAATTATTGTATAGGAATATATGGGCGGGAGTGACGCGTTGAGGCACAAACACAAAAACAACACATGAAATGCAACATATTGTTTATTTACAACGTCGCCGCTAAATGCCTTTTTACAGCAAT
>NQII01002635.1:273222-293894 GCA_002778355.1 Clitarchus hookeri | reverse complement strand
TTGGACGCAGCTCATCGCCACGCCCCTCGAGAGAGGGGACGCAGATTTGCTGCTCACTTCATCCGCTTGCGTCTTTCAGATCGTCGCCATCCCTCTGCCTCGAGGTTGTGGAGAATGTATAGTCTATACGCGAATTATTCATGATTTTTTAATCGAACCTTTGAAAAACCACCCCAATTCTAACGTATTTTGTTATTTTCTAATATGGCAGGTATCACAAGCTTTTTATACTTGTGTTAACATAAAAGTGCCTTATTTTTGGTTAAGTTGAAATTTTACTTATATTTATATAAAAATTATTAGAGTTAATTTATAATTAATATGCATAATAAAAGAGAGAAATAGGTGTGTTGGTAATATCTAGTAAGACATAGTTANATCACAAGCTTTTTATACTTGTGTTAACATAAAAGTGCCTTATTTTTGGTTAAGTTGAAATTTTACTTATATTTATATAAAAATTATTAGAGTTAATTTATAATTAATATGCATAATAAAAGAGAGAAATAGGTGTGTTGGTAATATCTAGTAAGACATAGTTATATGCTTAATATTATTAAACTGAGTGCCCACAAATATGGTGCGTTGCCCCTTTAGTGTGCTTTTCTAGACTTAGTTAGGTTTTGTTTGCATGTGACGGCGTGAAATAACTAAACTTTTACTCGTGTGCAGCTTGAGTCACGTAGCAAAACAAAATTCGCTCATGAAAATCTTCGAGCCAGCCGTTACGGACCGTGTTGGAGCAGCAACTACTACTAAAAAACTCCTGCGCACAGAGAAAAAAAAAACTGCTAATATAGCGCATCGAGAAACGGAAGTCACGCGTGTCAGTACAGTCTAGAAGGTTCTCGATACTCGAAATATACAGGGGCCACAGTGGTTGAGCGGTTAGACTCTCGTCTCCTACCAAGGCGTGCCGGGTTCACTCCCCTGGCCGGTTCGCTCCCGGAATTTCGCAAGTGGGAATCGTGCCGGACGATGCCGCTGGTCGGCGTGTTTTCTCGGGGTTCTCCCGTTTCCCCAGCCCTTTTCATTCCGGCGCTGCTTCATTCTCACCTCACTTCACCTCCTTCGGCTCTCGGGATCTCGATGTTAAGAGCCGCCCAAATCTCTTCACTCACTCGAAATATATACAACATCCTACGTAATTTCCGGAAGTGGGACAATTTCTACCAAGTACTTGCCCCTTACGTGCCTTATTCGGCTCACAGACTAATGTATAATACGTGGTCCTAACGCGGAAGTATAGGCTATTCATGGTAGAGTGAGCACTTTTGAAAACCTTCTCTTTTGGAATAATGGCCAATAAATATATTATATTTTAGCTTTATACGTTAACTTTCCAGTGCAGAGGAATATACACGCTGTATTTATTACTCGCATATAAATCCAAATTTTAAAAAGGTGGTAGAAGGATAAAAAATGGCTGAAAGGAAACAGTAAAAACGACCTCAAAGATACTCGCTGTACCGTGAACAGCGTATAAGTAATTTTGCGAAACGTTACATTGACGTGTCGTTACACAATGTTTAAAATTTTTCTAATTTGTTGTGAGTCGGTATTGGTACCTATAAGCTCGGTCTCATAAGGCCTGTGCCTATTTATATTCTATGTATTCTCCTTCAAAATTCCCCTAGGTATTTTTTTTGCTCGATAGCCGTGCAGTATTTTATCGTTGATTTAAAGTTTTTATACTATTCGACGTTTATTTTGTGGCTTGTTAAAAGCAATGTAGTTTTAGTGTGGTCGGAGATTTTGGTTGGTGTTTCTTTCGGCATGGATATCTGCAAGTTACGTAAATATGTTTTTGATTCCATTCAATCATTTATACTTTTAGACTTTTTGTGAACCCATTTTATATACTGAATTTTAGCCGGGCAATACTTATCAAATCGGAGGCGCTGTAATGAAACACCTCGACACCACACAGCACTACAATTCGAGTAATTTTTTTTTTCATTTCCATTCGGCGTTACAATAAAAGTAACTTGTTAATTTTAACCCGTACAGTCACCGTGTCCACAATCGTGGACATGTTGCACATGAAGGATATTTATGATCAGTACTGTACATAGCGAGGAACCAGTACCCAATACCTTGATAGTCTTCGCGACGGGTAAGCTGATTTGTTAACGTTACCTCACCTATCGTTTGTGAACGGCTGATGGTGACGTCTTTGATCACGCAGCACGTTGTACGCTGGTTGCAAAAATACACTAGACAAAAGTACAGCGAACGTCAAAATATCACAAAATTGCAACGCTTCGGCTCCCGGATTAATGCGTGACCGAGCGGGTTAACTCTTTTATTTAACTACAGACATTTGCCAGGTGGTGGTAGTAAATAATAAAAGTTTCGTCACAAGGTACGGAAAATGATTTACATGTGTATAAAGACTGCTCAAGGTAAAGGGAACACTTTTGAAATGAACTTATGAAAAAATCACTACCCATATCTACATCTATGCTACAGTAAATTTATACACTTGCATGATGCCTCTCAGTTAAGTTGGTAGTAAATTAACAAAAAATAATCCTGAGACTTTGCTTTGTACTAAGAGCGTACCAATATAAATAGATTATTCGCGATTTATTCACGCTTTTCGAATCAAACCTTTGAAAATTACCCAATGTATGACGTATTTGGTTGTGTCCTAGATATGTCATGTATCACAAGCATTTGTTAATTATGTTAACATGAAAGTATCTAATTTATATTTTTAATTAAGCTTTTAATTATATTTTGATTATCAATTATAATATTTCAATTATAATTTATATGAATATCACCAGTGGGAAAATATATCTGTTGGTAATGCTTAGTAAGAAATACTTCTTATGCAAAATATTATTACATTGTGTGCGCAAGAATGCGATGCGCTGTCACTTCGGTGTAATTCTCTAGACTTGGTTAAGCTTTGTTTGCACAAGGCGGAGGAATATCCTGGAAGTAGAACTTTCGCAGGGCTTCAGAAAAGTTGGTGAATGGACTATAAATATATGGCTACTGAAGTTGGCGTTTCTTTTTTTTTATGAACTAAACAACACGAATCTGCACATGGTTGGCAAACATAGTTTTGATAGAAATTTCATTTTAATTGCGCACGGATAAAGTGAGATGGACCATGGAAATGAAAGTTATACATATGGTGCAATGAGAGGACAGCCAACAAAATATTTGGTTGTACAGATCCAAAAAAATATATTTAGTTGCCTCAACAAAATCTGAAAAGCAACAAAATTAGTTCTGTTCATCTAACAAAATACACGTTCTAATAACCAAAACATCTGTGTTGGGACAAAAAAAATTAGACTGTCAACAAAAAAAAAATGCTTTGTTAAATCAACTGTGTGTATTTGGTTGACCACTCATTTGATTGCCTTCATTCGAATATACAGCTCCAGAGTTTGTTTGCATTTTTCGTGGCAGAATACTAACAGTGATTGTTAGTGTATATATTGATGCTTAATCTATATATATATATATATATATATATATATATGTTGTGTCCATTTGTTCGAACGCGTATAACTCCCGAAAAAATCAACCAATTTGCATTCAGTTTTTTTTATAAACCTTCCTTCCGTTCCCACGGGTGTTTCTACACCTTTCTTTTTAATCTGTATTACCTGCAAATGTACTAAAATCTGCAAAAAGCTCATTTTTACCATGCTTTCGCGTCAGGAAGCGCCTTTGTTGACAGCTGTCAGTTTGAACATTTCAGTTTGTTGTTCTCAATGTTTTTTTTCGATTGTTTAATAATTTTGAAAATATATATACTTCTTTCAATTAATTTCACAGAAATGAACATAATTAAAAAGTTTAACAGGAAACAGAAAAGTAAAGCTGTAAAACTTGAAATATTTATTTGCTCACGTTGTCCAGTATTCAAAATTTATGTATTAAAAATAATTTCAATTTCATCACTAGTTACTTTAGCTGAGGTTGGTTGCTAAGGCGTAGCGGTAAGCTCGGATATCGGTCGAGCTTCCAAATTTTTTTTGTATTAACCGAAGCTGTTTAATGTACGTGGAGCCAAACAAACATTTTGTTGCACCAACGAAATATTTGTTCGGGGCAACCAAATAAGAACAAAACATAATTTGATTTCAACAATAAATATATTTCATTGCCCATACACAAACAATTAATTTGGTTGCACAAAACAAACTTTTTTTGATTCAACTAAACTCTGTTCTCAGTGTGGAAGGTTACAATGTAATCCGAGAAGATAATAGCAAGCAGGTCTTTCAAAAGTGCTTAGTTTACCTTGAACAACCTATACGTAAACATAAGCTATTAGTTTATTGGATGCTACCTTATGTTAGGAGCCAATTGCAGCCTTGGTTATTTGTATAGTTGTTAATGACTCAGATTTGCATGTAGCACTGATAATAAACTGTGATACAGCTGTAATCCTAGATTGTCCTGAAATGAATTCGCGTAATTTTTCCTATCGCTATTTAAGTCCTCCAAAACGGCATTTCAGGAAATTCTGACGCGTAAGTTGGGTTACTTATTTCCCCGTTCCTGATTCAATGAAAAAGTCGTTCTCGGGAGTTCGGTTTATTTAGAAAAGGGCCGATGACGTCGAGCAGCTGGAAAAGTGTGCGAGATAAGAATTGTTTTGAAACCTCTTCGGAATTCGTGACGACCGTCCCCGAGGCACGCAATCGCCCGCCGGCGGATCGATAACCGAAGTGCGTCTGCTGGGGCGGAGGCAGGTCGGACCGTAACCCGAGAACGCGAGGTCGTTGGCGAGAAGGCGGCTTTTCTGGAACACGAGAAACACGCGCGGATGTGCATCGCCGTCGGCAGGGCGAGGCGATAAGCGAAGAATTCGCGCGGATTAGATAGAAAACGCCCGCGCCGTCTGGAGCCGATGTCGAAACGCAAGGAGGCACCTTCTTGTTACGGGCATCCGTCATCCGTTCTAGAGTACCTGTCGCACTATCAAACTCACATTAAATAGCATGGAATCCACACCTGCTGCCTCCTTTAGAATTTTTTAATGCATGAATAAGTTTTGAACTTCTTTCCTGTCGGGAGGGTTCTTACGATGTCTATGCCGGTTTTTCCCCTCCCCCCTTTTTAGCAATAGCTCAGCTATTCCACACTCAGGGATGCACTGGGTCTCCCTGGGTGATAACTCAAGCGTGCATGTCTGAAAATTGTGGGTACCCAGGGGATCAGTGTGAAAGCCCCGGCTTAGGCCGTGCTGATCGCGGGTCGGACTCTGGGTGGCATTGGTTGCACCTTCTGCTTAGAAGGAGATCTGGAGGTGTGTGTTTGCCTGGAGGGCTGAGTCTGTTGTGCCGGAAAAAGTCGGTAGCAGCTGCCGTGGAACGTAAGCGTGCTGACCTGCCACAGGCCGAGTTTCAAAGGGTTGATGCATACTAACGAAGGATCGACGGTCTAGTCCGCCTAGTAAGAGGACTCGTTTACAAAGCGGGTTTTGTAGAGTGGGGATAGCACTCGGCCCCATCAAGGTGGCACGTAAGATTCAACTCCTTACGCTGCTGTTGACAGGTGAGGTGGAACCACCCTCGGGTGGAGAACCTCCACCCACTGCGATTGGAAAGAGCGTATTCTCTTTCTATTGAGAGCATTCAACTGCTCCCAATTAATGAGCTCTGTTCAAGCTCACTAGACATGTTCTGGATAAAATGCCTGGCTGAGTGCACTTCCACGTCGTGATACCTGACGTGATCTGTCGTGACAGCATATTACCTGGAAATCCTGAAGCCGAAGTGCACTCTATATCTATGCTCAGAAATAAGGTCCCCTGTTATACCATTGTGGCTGCACGAGATTGCAGAAAACATGTTGTATTTGACAGTAAATTTTGAAGACGAAATAAGACTAAAAAATGTTTCCATTCGACAAACTGGGTCAAATAAACTTGCATGTTTTTGAAAATGTACCACACTGTCAACCTTTTTTTTTTTATTACTATAAGAATATAGTCTGGATTTTCATTTAAAATTTATTTTCAAAGTGAGACACTGTTGTTGTGTTTCCGTGCAGTCCACTACAGGAAGAACTCTAACGAATTTTGTGATTTATTTTCACGTCTTTACTAAATTTACATTTTATTTATCAGAGGTATTTCTTACACAGCGAAATTGAATGCCTCTGATATCTTAATATTATAGTGAATGAATCACTCCAAATAGCATTCTTGCCCAAGGAGTTTTTATATAAGTTAATTATCTTCATAACCTTATTTCGTATCCAGCGATTGTTTGTCATTTTAAAGTTTCGCGATGTCAGAAACGGCTGTTTTTCATGAACGATTCTGATTGGCTGAGCCCAACAAATACCAAATAAATTTTAAGACGTGTCCAATTTTCGAAATGTTTTATGGAAACTAGAGTTACTCAATTTTTACAGACAAACATGGAGGCAATGATGACGCTTCGATAACATCAGAACTATCAAATTATATTTGACCAACTTTATTTNTAACGACGCTTCGATAACGTCAGAACTATCAAATTATATTTGACCAACTTTATTTGAAGCAGTTTGACAAAAAAAATTTCACAGTGTGACAGGGCCTAAACCCTCTGATTTTTTTTTTTGGTACAGGGGGGAGGGAAGAAGACTTTTTGGTAGGCTTGAGAATTTCGGAATTTTCGTATAAACCNGGCACTGTTGTTGTTGTGTTTCCGTGCAGTCCACTACAGGAAGAACTCTAACGAATTTTGTGATTTATTTTCACGTCTTTACTAAATTTACATTTTATTTATCAGAGGTATTTCTTACACAGCGAAATTGAATGCCTCTGATATCTTAATATTATAGTGAATGAATCACTCCAAATAGCATTCTTGCCCAAGGAGTTTTTATATAAGTTAATTATCTTCATAACCTTATTTCGTATCCAGCGATTGTTTGTCATTTTAAAGTTTCGCGATGTCAGAAACGGCTGTTTTTCATGAACGATTCTGATTGGCTGAGCCCAACAAATACCAAATAAATTTTAAGACGTGTCCAATTTTCGAAATGTTTTATGGAAACTAGAGTTACTCAATTTTTACAGACAAACATGGAGGCAATGATGACGCTTCGATAACATCAGAACTATCAAATTATATTTGACCAACTTTATTTGAAGCAGTTTGACAAAAAAAATTTCACAGTGTGACAGGGCCTAAACCCTCTGATTTTTTTTTTTTGGTACAGGGGGGAGGGAAGAAGACTTTTTGGTAGGCTTGAGAATTTCGGAATTTTCGTATAAACCNGACACTGTTGTTGTGTTTCCGTGCAGTCCACTACAGGAAGAACTCTAACGAATTTTGTGATTTATTTTCACGTCTTTACTAAATTTACATTTTATTTATCAGAGGTATTTCTTACACAGCGAAATTGAATGCCTCTGATATCTTAATATTATAGTGAATGAATCACTCCAAATAGCATTCTTGCCCAAGGAGTTTTTATATAAGTTAATTATCTTCATAACCTTATTTCGTATCCAGCGATTGTTTGTCATTTTAAAGTTTCGCGATGTCAGAAACGGCTGTTTTTCATGAACGATTCTGATTGGCTGAGCCCAACAAACACCAAATAAATTTTAAGACGTGTCCAATTTTCGAAATGTTTTATGGAAACTAGAGTTACTCAATTTTTACAGACAAACATGGAGGCAATGATGACGCTTCGATAACATCAGAACTATCAAATTATATTTGACCAACTTTATTTGAAGCAGTTTGACAAAAAAAATTTCACAGTGTGACAGGGCCTAAACCCTCTGATTTTTTTTTTTGGTACAGGGGGGAGGGAAGAAGACTTTTTGGTAGGCTTGAGAATTTCGGAATTTTCGTATAAACCTATAGCATGGCACAACAGTGCAAGCTAAAATAATTTTAAAGGTTTAAGTTTCATTTAAACAACATACGATACAAAGCCCAATGATAAATTTAATTTTAACCATATATTATTAGCAACAGGAATGATATGGCAGGTAATATAAATGTATGAACAATCATTAATTCTTTAGTTTTGTTATTTATTAAAACATAAAAAATGACAAGTCACTCCTCATATGTGAGAAAAAACTATGTGAGATTAAGGAAAAGTGTTTGTAATAAATTAACGACCAGTCTTGCTAAAGTTACCGATACTTAAATGCCAAAGTACTTCCACTTACTGTAACTTCCGTATATTTTGAGTGTATTTGCGCTTTGTGAAGTGGAATCACGAAAAATAGAGGGTTTTTTTTATCACGTGGAAAACGTTTTGTGAATCCTAGGTTTATGATTGATCCCCCGCGATACACCTTCGAATACTTGGTTTTCTTTGAACATCGGTTATTTATACAAAATAACGTAGATTAAAACTGGTTAGTTAAGCAAAGTGACATTCCAAGGACAGACTTCACATTCTAGGATAATGGAAGTAAACAACGACACATTATCAATATATTAATGGAAAATTTCGTAATTTAACGCCCCTGCCTAGTACATGATTTCAAGCGAAAACGATTATCGCGTCGTCTTGCTTTTTTGTAACAGTTACGCGGTACTTGGTTTATCGCTCACCTGTCATTCAAAAAATTCATCTTGGCTTGCCGCCGCCGCCATTATAAATAGAACTGCTGTGTCCTTCACTTCCACTCGCTCGCGCGGCCGAGGTGACGGTAAGCCAGCGCGTAACTATATATTCCTTCAAGTATGTAACTTTACCACAAACCATCAAAGAAGCAACGCTCCAAGATGGCGTCCACCAGTAATGCATAAACAAATGACAAAAAAAAAACAACCAAGATGGTCGCACACGATAAAATGAGTATATGTGAGGGGTTGTGGGGATGAGGGGAACCTCCGGAAATGTAAGTTTTTAAATAATTTTTTAAATAATTTTTAAAATACATTTTTTAATAACTTTCTTTGGAATTTTTGGATTTTTGGATTTTTTTTATTTTCAAGGTCAAATGTCACATGGGTCCAGGCCAAAGGTCAAGGTCAATGTCGCCTGGATCCAACATGGTGGACAGGATGGCCGCCGGAAGACCGGAATGACAGAGCATGAACAGCTCCGATGCTCCGAGCCTCCGTCCCCTTGCGCCAAAACATAATATTATTCTACTAAGATGCATTAAAATTTGCTATTGTTGTTGACATAACTGCTGGACTATAGAATACATATTAATAATTAAGTATAATTATATGCCACTGATAATTTATATTTTCCCTATAATTCTTGACAATTTTAAGAAATACCATTTGTCGCAGTTTCTTTTTGTGTACGCTTTTCAAATTTCCGTTATCAGTTTAATAGTTTTGAGTCACAGCAGAGTGAAGAATGCTTCGGCAGAATATGTAGAAAAATCTGTGAGACTTAGTATTTTTATACCATTTGTAACGGTAGTACGTAGCAGAATAAATTCATTATACTACAGGAAAGTAGTACAATCAAGGTTCAGCACATTGATATGTTTAATTTTTTATCAGAACCGACTTTAGTAGTATATGCATTAATTAAAAAATATTTTTAACAGCTTATTTGCACGTCAGCAAATCTATTTTAGTTAAATTCTTTTTCCTAATTTCCGATAGCTGGAAACCTGCTTTGCTTTAGCCTCACATACATGGCTCATAACATCATCGGCCTCTCAAACGCCTCGCAAAAGCGGGACTCGCGAACTTTGATCTTGAATTCAAGTTGCGTTTGCGAGACGTTTAAGAGACAGTCTCTTCTTATTCGCGAGGAGTTTGCGGGACCGCAGAAGGAATGTTCAAGAACACCACCTCAAGGTTCCCGCCCACCTGGTACTTGAACTGCGTTGCAGTGTTTGAAATACACGTTTATCCACGGGACTATTGGAAAGGATTGGGAAGGGCTTATCAATGTCCCCCGGTGTTATGCCGGAAGGCTTATCCGGGGACGGGTTAAACTAACTCATGACCTAAAGTAAATTAACATCCATGCCTTACCTAGGATTCGAACCCAGGACCTCCCGCACCCGCACAAACCGATTGACGAGGGCTGTTGACTTCTTTCAAAATGCCACGCACGTTAGAAACACCATTTCAGAATACTCCAAAACGGCTAAAAAAAACGGCTTTTTTCAAAACGCTGTAGCTCAAAATATGCTCATCATATACACACGAAACTACTTAAGGGCCCTGCACTGAACCTTCTTACCGTCTTTCCACCAATAAAATAATAGTGTCACCACTGAAAGTCACATATGTACACGCAGTGCAACGAGAACCCTGCACGCCAGCTCAAGAGCACCGCGCTTAGTGGCGATGGCGCACTCGTTGCGCGTGACAGTGTCGCCCTTATCACTGCCGCGCTTCTCGGCCTCAAATGCGGGGGAAAAAAAAAAAGTTCCATCTAGGCGGGGGCCTTATGTATTGTGTGGCTTGGCGGACCANGGGGGGTAGGGAGGGATCAAGATGCCGCTGGCGAGGTGGGCGTGCAGCTCTTATCGCAAGATGCACCTGACGCACCCTTGAAGAGGTAGACACGCTCGCCAGGCGCTGTGTCAGCTCGGCAACCACGGTCGTCCGACACGCACGGCAGAACATCCTCATCTCCCGAAGCTGTCTTCCCGCACTGCGAAGCAAGGAGCGTATATAGGTATAGTCTATTCGCTGTTTCTTCACACTTTTTTGAATCTAACGTCTGAAAAAATGACCCCACGTATGACGTGTTTAGCTATTTCCTAAATAAGTCCTGTACCACAAGCGTTTTACACCTCTGTGAACATAAAAGTATCATATGTTTTTCCTTGAGTTGAAGATTTACCTGTATTTTATTTATACATTTGAATATTTTATTTATAATAAATATCAACAAAAACAGTGGGAAAACGCGTGTGTTGGTAGCACCTAGTAAGAAATAGTTCTCGGGCAAAATATTATAACTGAGTGTACGTGAAGTAATTTTCTAGACTTAGTTAAGCTTAGTTTTCACGGGGCGGAGGAATATCCTGGAAGAAGAAATTTAGTAGGACTTCAGAAAAGGGTGAAGTAACCGTGAATGGACTACATAGAGATGTTCACGGTAGTGTGAGCACTTTTGAGGCTCTAGTTAATTTTTTCCTATCAGCCATTTTCCATTATTCAATTATTTTTTAAAATAAATATTGCTTCTATGTAATAAACACAGTGTGCATATTTCACCGGACTCGAAAGTTAAGGTCTAAGGCTACAATAAAATATATTTATTGACTATTATAACAAATGAGATGGCTTCAAAAGTACTTACTTTACCGTGAATAGCTTATAGAGAGTTTTAACTCAAGGGTATAACGAGATATCCTATTCCTATTCATTTGTTTTCCGAAGCAAGTCGAAGTAGGTTCTACGGAACTGCCGACTTTAGAACGCAGAGTAAAATGCACATTCTCACTTTGTTATGTCGGTGCGGTAATGTAGAGACATCGCCAGCTGTTATATATGTGTATATATATATATATATACACACACACACACACACACGAGGGCTGATTCAGAAGTCATGGCAACTATTGTTAATCTCCCGAAAATGATCCGGCACAGGAAATGTAGTATGTACAGTTGAAAGTGTACGACATGTATGTTTTAAAGGTGACACCACATGGGGTATGGATGCAGGAATGTCCAGCAAGAAACAAAGACAAACATGGCGGCTTGAAATCACCGTTTAATTGATATATTCTCGCACAAACTGTATACACTCATGGGAACGGGTACGTATCGTGCGTGTACTAGCTGTTTGATATCCTTCAAAGTAGTCTCCGAGGTTGTCCACGGTCCTTTGCCAGCGATGAGGCAGACGTCGTCACAGCATTTCGACGAGAGGTGGCGGACATTGACGGATCTCACGCAGCCGATGGTATTTCCCGTCTGCCTCATCGCGGCTATTTTCGAGGAAGGTGGAGAAAGGGGCGAGGAAAACAGAGACCACCACCCTCGGACCTACTTCGTAAAGTCAAAAATTTCAATACATTTCTGTTGTCTTCCTTCTGTTCAAAATTAACCAATTATATACTAAAAGTGTCATAGCACATTATGATGCTCGCAATGGTATAAAGTCGTTTTGAAAATATTACACACTCGGGTGTTGAAAAAGTAATGAAAATACCAGTAAAGTTATTTTTTCAAAAATAGTTAGCTTGTCTAAAACGAATTTAAAATTAAGAACCACTGCATTATCTGACAGACGCACGCCTTCCTGAATTGTAAGATCGCTAGGTAATTTGATGTAGCTTAAAGTACTGAAGAACACTTCCTATGCCTAATTAGTGTTAGCTCAAAGCATATGAAACGTGGTTTATCATTTTTTCATTAACTAGTGGAGCTATTTTCAAAACTATGCATTCCATCGTATAAAATTAGATTTCTAGTCGCAAAATAATTATAATTAAAATAATTGTTTTAAAGTTTTAAACGTTGTCCCCCTGGCCCTCTCTACCAGCAGGGGAGATCAATCGTCCACTGCTCCCCCCCCCTTTTTTTTCTGCACATTTGGAGAAAACCAAATTAGTGTATTTTCTAACAACGCTGAGACGGGAACATTCAAGGAGTTCATCCTGCAAGTTGAATATACGCACTGAAAATATTAATTTACAACACCACCATACCGTTCTTAGCGGTTACAGACTCCTGTGTGAATAGTAGGCATAGGCTAGGCTTGCACGTTAAATGTTCAAAATATTATTTCTTCACATTTTAAAGTGCACGTGACAAATTTCTCCTGCTTAATTTTTATCACAATAGTTATAAAATGGAATGTCTTCAGTTCTTGTTGTTTTGGAAGGGGCGGTTTTTTTTGGTTTGGAGTTTGCATTCACGAAACTGAGTACTGTGAGTAAGCTGGCCCAAGCAGAGGTGTTGAAAAAATATCGATATTTCAACAATATTTTATCGAAATCAATATCTTTTTCCAGGTATCGGAAATAAAGATTTTTAAAATGCTCTTTTAATAAGCTTTGTTTTGTATGCGAAAATTGGATTAAAAACCATGCACCAAAAACAAGCGCCACATCTTTCCGCAATGCCCCGTGTCCTCAACACGTAATATTCCAAACAATTTTACATTTGTCAAGTCCTTTATTACATAAAATATCGAATTCACGATGAACAGAAAATTGATATTTTTCTTTCAATGTATCGTTTTGTAAAACGGCACTTTTCTAAATAAACAATATAAATAATATGTATATTTTTTTTACCGATATCTACATCCATAGGCCCAAGAGGTTGATGCGGTCACTAGCTGTCGCCAGTCAATCAAACTTAAATAACTCCAAGACACCTTTCCCCCACTCATCGGGGAGTAGAAACATTCAGGTTTAAAGTACGCCCTACGAATAATTCTCTACCCCGATGGCCTCTAACCCACGCCACGTAAAAACAAAATTTCAATTTGAACGGTATTGCTTTAATTAAATCACTTATCCTCGTCGTGACCAGTAATGGTTTCCGATCACCTTCGCCACTGGAAAAGGCTTGAGAATTGTTATTAAGGCTCTGGTTTACCTGGAGCTTTTTCCGAGTTCGAGGCGCGAGAAGCGCGGGAGCGATAAGGGCGATACTGCCAATCGCAATGAGTGCGCCATCGCCGCTAAGCGCAAGGCTCTGAACTGGCGTGCAGTGTTGTCGTGCTGCACGTACCTACGGGAGTTTCGAGGTGAAACTATTATTTTATTGGTGAAAAGCATGTAAGAAGGTTCAATGTAGGAGCCTTGAGTATTTTTTTGTACGTATCCGAGGCGTATATTTGGAGATACAGCGCTTTGGAAAAGCCGTTGTTAGTCATTTTGGAGTACTCTGAAATGGTGGTTCTATTGCGTGTGACGTCTTGAAAGCCTTGGTGAGGCCTCGTCTGGAGTGTGTGTTCTTTTCGTAGATCAGCACATTGCACGCATTTTTAATAGTTTCTTGAAAGAAAAACAAACTTGTATTTCAAACACTGTGCAACGCAGTTCACAGGCCAGGTGGGCGAATCCCTTACGTTGTCTGTAATCCTCTGCGATTTTTAAAAAATATATTAGCAACTTAAGTTTTATTTGTAGCTTAATAAAACAAAAACAGTTTTCGTACATATTATATAATAGAGCGTTTTCGGTCGGCGCCGGTGGATGGAATGAGGTGGAGATGGAGCAGCAGCAGAATGGAAGGGCGGGGGAAACGGATGCTGCCGTGAGAAAATCCGCCGGCCAGCGGCAACGTCTGCCATGTTTCCCACTTACGAAAATTCAATGTGGCCCCGCCGGGAACCGAGCCCGACACGTCTTGGATGGAAGGCGGGTGGTCTGACTACCACATTACCGCGGCCCCCTATGCTTATGACAGATGCTGCCAGATTATAGTCCATTCATGGTTACTTTCAACTTTTCTGACGCACTGCTTAAGGTCTACGTTCAGGATACCCCTCCACCTAATGGAAACAAAGCCTAAGCCTAGAAATTTACACTAAAGGGACAACGCACCGCATTTGTGCGCATTCCATTTAATAATGTTTTGTTTGTGAACTATTTTTTTTACCAGGCATTACCAAGACACGTATTTTATCTCTGTTTTTATTCACATTAATAATAAATGAAATTATTTAATTTTCAAGTAAAATGTAAGCAAAAGTTCAATTTTATAAAATAAATATATTTGTATGTTAATAGACCCAAAAACGCTTGTGAAAAACCAAACATGTCATAACTATGGGGTGATTTTTCAAAGGTTTGATTAAAAAAGTGTGAAGATACCACGAATATATTTTAGTACCACACATTTCGCCCCTAGCTATACCAATCAAGATGGACGCCTTTGCTCCAGATTCGGTGATCATTCATAAAATGTGATGTGCAAGTACCCTCCACGTAACATCGTTCCAGGGAACATCGACAAGTGAAGACCGGGGGAAAAAAAGCAGTCGAGAGCGCCACGGCGGACACAATTGGAAATACGTTTTTTTTCCCCTCTGAGTCCCGTACAAGCGCAAGGCGAATCCCATTTCCCCGGTTCGTCTCGAGTGCGCGCTTAGCCAGTTAAATCTGGGACCCTCAAAGAGCAGCGAACACGAAGCGGAAGAATGCAATTAAGCGAGAAGAGTTCTCTCAGGAGGTCTCTGGCTGGCAATAATGTTCCCAGGTTGTCGTGATGAACTGGCGCCAGGGCGGCCAAAATATTTCCATCGCACGGCGGGAAAGAAAAGGAAAGTACATAGTGCCAAATGCTGTTCACGGTAAACTGAGAGCTTTTGAAAGCCGTNACTAAAACTGCATGCAACTAAACACATCTAGAGTACTTCAATTCCAGCAGAAGCCCGTGAATAAATTTAAAAAAAAAGGAAAGAAATATATACTGTACGAAGTTCTGGATTGTGTGATTGGGGAAGTTGAGAACAGGTTTTAACAACCAGGGTTCGAGAGAGACCGTACCATAAAAAAGCTTTCCACCGTTCTACAGAATGGAGGAAAGAAGTAAATGCGAGTTTCAGTGAACATGATATTGACCGTACCAAATTAAGTCGCCAGCTGGAACTGTTACAAGATCTAGATCCAGATTTCAGTACTGTGAAAGCCGTGGCATTACATTTTAAAATAACGTGACATGAAATGCGTTGTTTATTCGCAGATACTTAAGAATTACTTAGTTGCTCCTAGTTGTTCCTACCTCATCTCTGCTTCTGCTAAACGGTCCTTTTCTATGCGATGGAGGCTGCAAAATTATTTGCTAACTAGAATGTGTCAAGAGCACCAGAATTATTGTACTTGCTATATTACTAACAGCAAGTGGTGGGATAAAACTGACACTGAGTCTCATATCAAATTTTGTGAACAAAAATAATTATCATGTGCAGCTGAATGATAAAGTTGAATGAAACTAAACGATTACACGCCATGGTTGTTTGTTTACCAAATATCTGTCATAAAAAGAAGTATTACTGTAGAATTTGCATTTGAGTGTAATCTGATACTTTTTTTACACAGTAGTTAAATAATTAATATGCCATTTTTTCCAGTGAATTTAATTACTCGAAGTTTACTTAGTTAGTAGAATGCCATTAATTTTTATAAAACGCCTCATCACTAAATCGAATATTTTTTAATAGTGTGTACAGTTCAAAGAAGAATATCGTCTAACTGGTTAGTGTTTATTCTTCATTAATGAATATCACCAATTTTATCCCTGTTTTTAATAATGTTAATTGTAAATACAATATTATAATTTATGGATGGAATGTAAGTAAAAGTTCAATTTAACTAAAAATAAGTTTATTTTATGCTAACACATGTATAAAACGCTTGCAACACATGGCACATTTAAGAAGCAACCAAACACGTCGTGCGTAGAGTCGTTTTTCAAAGGTTTGATTAAAAAAGTGTGAAGAAACCGCGAGTAGACTATACCTACGTTCTTTGCAAAATAACTTGAATTTTTACTGTTAAGAGTGTGCTACGGTTGTTACATTGGATTTATAGTTATCCTCTTGAAATTTTTAGTTGTTTAATTTTAAGGAGATAATATTTTAATATTGTATACAAGACAGCAATATTATACTTTGTGCCTACAGGCCAAGACGGGTAGGGGATGATGCGTTGGGGTCATAATGGCGCGAATGAGTTGAGCTGAACAGAAGAAAGGTGACTCGAAGTTAGAATGAAATGTTCGCATTAAAAATGATAAAATTATGTTTTTATGTTACTCAAAATTACCCAACTAAAAGAATTTTAAATATAGAGGAGTTAGTTACAATTAAAACAACTTCAAGAAATGTTGACCTCGATTTCGCAGCCCTTCACGAGCCGTGCCCTGTCACTCGAACTCAGTTCCATTTTTTTTCTTTTACGAAACAATTCAACGTGTCCTCATTACACCGGTATACGAAAATAAAAACAACACTTTAGACGAGGTACGGTTACCACACTAAAAAAATCACGCACATTACAAATGCTATTCCCAAGCCTTCAAACATAGCTAAAAACGGCTTTTTCGAACTGTTTTATTTCATGATATACTGGCCTGAAACATGCGAAAGTATTATAGGGACATGCACTGAACTTTACTTCAGACTTTCTACCAATAAAATTATAGGTTCACCGCTTAAAGTCCCATAGGCACACGCAGCACAACGAGAACACCGTGGACCAGTACAGAGCTTTGCGCATAGGAGCGAAGGGGGCACCTAATGGACGTGGCCTTGTCGACCTTATCGTTCCCGCGCTTCTCGGTCTCAGACGCGCAAGACACCTGCAGGTAGGCGGCGCCCTTAAGCCGCCCTTGAACATGCAGTGTGGCCAAGGCTAACATAGCTGGAAACTAACAAATAAAACGAAAAATATCACGAGCCTCTATCGTTTCATTGTGTGTCTCGGGCTTGTAAGCCACACGGTAGAACATTTTCACAACGCGTGCTCGTTTGTATATGTGGAATATTCCTTGATCACGCCTACGTCCAACGCACTCATTACTCAGAGAAGAATCACCAGCTATGAACGTATATACGTCCTGTGACAACGTGACAAGTTTGCACGGCGTAGGAGTGAGCTATTTATCGTTTACTGTCCTTCAGGTGACCTAAGAGAAGTATAGAGCTGTCTGATGGACAACAAAAGAGAGAAAGAGAAGGGGGGGGGGGATGAAAGCAAAAGCGTCTTGTTCACATCGCCAGAACGTCTGGCCTTCTTCACTCCTTTTCCATAATTTTCGCGTCCTCTAAACCGAGCGAGGGGCCGCAGGGGTAACACAATATACTCGCGTTCTGGAGCACCGGCTTCGACCCCCGGTGTTGACCATCCATGACTTCGGTTTTCCGTGGGTTTCCGAAATCACTCTAGCCGAACGCTGTAATGGTTTCAGGTTGCGAATTAAATATTTGCAGAGTAGGGAAATTGTTAATTTTTTTTTTTTAAGTCCCCTCGAAACTTTTGGAGTTTTGGGTATAAATACCACGGAATGACATACGCTTGAAAGCTAAAATAACATGCACATAATTTGAAAATATTTAAGTTAACTTTTAAGTCGTATATGATTATGTGATACCTAACGTAATAATACTGGAGATACCTCCAGTTAAAATATTCGAAAGCAAAAATACTAATCCAATGGGTATAAGTTATTTTAACTATAGTTTTTTTTACCAGTAAGAGAATTTTAGTCGTCTGTGGTCTCTTATGTTCTTCAGCCAGTATTTTCCATCTGAAGTAGAAAACAAGCTTCTTTGCTATACATTTTTATGCGGGAGTGATTTGTCTCGTAAATCGTCTACTCTTTTTTGGTATAAGGAGGCATTTCCGGACATGGGTACCTTAATAAAATATGTCTCATTATCTCTTGTACCACCCCTATTCATTCTTAACACTAATTCATTGATACTCTGTATACCATTGCGTGAACCAAACAACTGTTCAATCTGTATATCGCACTAATATTATAAATGCGAAAGTCTGTGTGAGAGTGTGTGTGTTTATGTTTGTTACCACTCAGCTCCATAACGGCTGAACGGATTTGTATGAAATTTGGTATGTAGGTACTTTAGGTCCTTGAATAGGACATAAGATACTTTTTATCCCAGAAAATTGTGCGGTTCCTGTGGAATAACTCTTCAAGGAGGAAAATCACTCTCCCTGGCAGTGAAATAATTTTTATTTTCATGAACCAGGGGAAAAATAAAATTAAGAGACNAGGAGGAAAATCACTCTCCCTGGCAGTGAAATAATTTTTATTTTCATGAACCAGGGGAAAAATAAAATTAAGAGACTGGCATTCCCCCTATTGATTCGCTCACGGAATGGAATTATTTTCCCATTCCTGTAGCTCTGAGCAACTGGCTCCGTCTCTAAAGCCCCCGTCACACAGTCAAATTTTCGCCTTCAACTATATTTGACAATAAAATTTTAAGACAAAATACGACCATAAAATTTTTCCTTCGAAAATTTTTTATCAAATAATCTTGAATGTGTTTTAAAATGTGTCGCACTGTCAAATTTTTTTTTTTACTTGGAGGATCCAATCTGAATTATTATTTTTAAATAATTTTCATAGTGAGATAATGCTTTTGTNTTTTTTTTTTTTACTTGGAGGATCCAATCTGAATTATTATTTTTAAATAATTTTCATAGTGAGATAATGCTTTTGTTTTTCCACGCAGTCAATTACAGGTAGAAATTTAAGGAATATTTTAATTTATTTTCGCTTCTTTACTAAATTCAAATTTTATTTATCAGAGATGTTTCCTGTGCAATGAAGTTTAATGTCTCTGAATTTGTAATATTATGTGCAATATTCACTTAAAATATCATTAATGCCCAAACATCTTCTGCATAAATTAATTATCTTCATAACCTACTTCGTTTCCAGTAATTGTTCGTTATTTTAATGTTCCTTGACGTCCGTTTTTGTCGCGCACGATGATTCTGATTGGCTGAGACCGCCAAACGTCAAAGAGATTTTAGAACCGGCCCAATCTTCAAATGTTCGATGTAAACTTAGGCTATCCAAAATTCTCAGACAAATATGGCTGTGTTTATGACGTTTCGATGACGTCATAACTGTCCAACTTTATTTGACCAAACTTGTTGAAAGCAGTTGGACAGAAAAATTTGACATCGAGACAGGGGCTTAATGACATCGCTGTCGACGAGACGTTAAGGGGACTCCTTATAAAAACACTGTTGCACGTATATGCGTAACCTACCTCAGTAAATAAATCGTCTGGGAATACGATTTTTTTTTGCTCCAGGAAAGATAGCAGCAGTTCTCTACAGCCGACGCTTCTAAATTTTTTTCTATTAAATATATTTATAGTAAAAAAAAATATTTAAAATGTTAGAAATATAATTTTTTGTTTCCGTGCGCAGTTTCCTTGAAATAAAGGAAAAACGTTCAAAGTGGCATCTGCAGTTTAATCCTATTGGTTACACCGCGTGTAATAATATCCTATTGTTACATATCTTATTTGCGAGAAGTTCAGCTTCCAGGGAATTCATATTGCACTCTTGGGAGGTCCCGTCGCGATCCTTCCTTATGTGTATACGTGACCTTGGAGCGCTAAAAACCTTTATTGAGGATTCCCCTTAATCCCATTCTACACCCACAATCATTCTCCATTGCAGATTCTTTCTTTTTTTAAAAATTACTTTTAGTTCTAAATCGCGGATGGGTTTTTTTTTTCCCCACCTATTATGCAGAACTTCTTCGTTTTCGGGTCATAACTTGAGCTTCTAAGCTATTGTTAGAAATGTTTGGTTAAAGAAAATTTACAATATAATAGTTGTTCAATACTTTTGTATCTACTTTGCACTGCGTGTTATTTTTTGTTTGCAAAAAATGCCGGAGCTTAATCAATAAAAAGTGAACATGTTCCTGACTTTTTACAACAAGCAGGCAGATACAACACAATTAAAATTAAGTACAAAGATATTAAACAGCATGTAAAATGTAAAATTTCTATGATCGTACATTGTCAGTAATTCCTACGAATCCGAAATTATGACGCGAAAACGAAGAATTTTTGCAAAAGGGGTGGAGCCGAGCCTTAATTCTTCCTTACATCTACCATGATGCCCCATCGCAGCTTCTTCTTTTTTCTTTAAATTACTATTGGTTCGGAATCCCGGATGTTTTTCTTGAGCCCGGAGGGGACTTGGCAGAGGGGATGGTATTTAATCAATGGGCGGTAGATGGGGGGTAGGGCCTTGTACACCCCTGTTCCGTGTCACACGACACCTG
>NQII01002635.1:232052-269310 GCA_002778355.1 Clitarchus hookeri | reverse complement strand
CCCCTTCTCCTTACGAGCTTACCACCAGCGATTGTGACCTGCCGTTAACTCGGATGGAAGGACTGCTCGTAGATTACGAGCCTAAAATGTAGGTTAACCACATGCCTCGGTGCACTGCGTTCTTCAGGATAACACTAGAAGCCAAGACAATGTGTCTGTTGTTTCAGAACGGAGCTTATTTTTGCAGTCGTTTCTCGTACTGCTGTACGAAGTTAAAAAAAAAAAAAAATTCTGTCATCTTACGGAAAAGTGCCGGTAAAGAATTATCCAGAAATCTCTGTAAAATTACGGATTTACTGATTTCCAATAACGGACTTTCCGTAAATTTCACAGAAGTTCCCGTAAATTCACGAAACCTCTCCGTTAATTTGCTGGTTAATTTTTTCTGTACTTCAGGTTAAAAAAAAAGTAGGATCAGAGAATTCTTTAAATCTTATCATGTGCGTGTTTTTACTTGGTATAAAAAAGACATTTCAATAAGTTAAATGTTTTATTTTTTTTTTGGAGCGATACTTGAACACGAAGACTGAATATCTCCTCTCATATTGGGCGACATACAGCTTCTTTACACTCTAGTATTGGACGCAAAGTTATTCTTGCACGTGATGTATCCACCTGGCGGTGTGTTATTTAAATGTAGTAGCCAGCGTATAGGGAAGCATGATCAGTCCTTATGATGAAGTGTTTCCCATAGAGGTAGGGGTGAAAGTGAGCAATTACCTTCATCACAGCCAGGAGCTTATTGCTCGTCACACAATTAATTCTTTCTGGTTTGTGCAGTACCTTACTGGTGTTCCAGAGGTCTCCTTTCCATCCTGAATCTGAGAGAACACAGCCCCGACGCCTACATCACTAGCATCAGTATCCAGAATGAACTCACCCTTTCTACTCGGGAAGCCCAGGTCTGAGGGAGATACCAGAATTTATATTAGTTCATTGAAATCAACTTCACACTCGGTGGTCCAAAGAAACTTCCTTTTTGCTTCGGTCTGCTCACGCAGTGGCTAGGCATAGTGTCAAACTCGGACGCAAATCGACGGTAGTATCCACATAAGCCCAGGTAACTTCGCACTTCAGTTTTGTCAGTTGGCGGTGGTCAATTTCTTATTGCTCTGTTTTTCTCAGGGCCTGTTTCAATCCGATGGGCTGACACTACATATCCCGAGGAATTAATTTTCTTTTGAAAAAAATGTGGCATTTCTTAGGCATCAAATTGAGGTTGGTGGTGGCCACTTTCTGAAACGCAGAGTCTAGGTGTGTCAGGTGATCTTCAAATGTCCTTCCTGTGACTACAATATCGTTTAGGTACACTTGGAAGCGATGACTTTTCCATCAGACGTTTCCATAGCCCGCAAGCCATAACCTTAAATAGCCATGCTCCTTTACCTTGAACACAAAATTCAGTCTTTTCTTCGTCTTCTAGGGCCTCCTAACATTGCCAGTGCCCTCTTTTCATGTCCAAAGTAGAAAACCACAGAGAACCTGCTAAGCTGTTAGGCATGTTGTCTGTCCTTGGGAGTTATCCATGCAAAATCTCATAGAGCCGTCTTTCATTTTAACAAGCACAATGGGAGACCGTCGACTGACTGATGTTCCTACCACATCTAACTGCTACATCTCTTTCAGAATACCATCACCCACCTCATGTGACGCTAGCGGTAATCGCTTTGGTGGCTGCTTTATGGGTCCGGCATTCCATGTGTTGATATGATGGCGCCAGGCATTGCTTCTTCCAAGGTTATTTGGCACTTTCCCTACATTTCTTCCAACTTAACTGGGAGCGAATTTATTAGCGTGTCAGTTAAAATTTATGCTGTTGGGACAGTATTTTTTTTAATTTTTATTTAAAAGTACCCTATTAACAGTGAACCTGATTATTGAGACGGATAACTGTGTAATTTTTATTAATGAGTCAGTCTTATTTTTGTTACTGAATACTGCCATAAAGAGAGTGATTAATTATATCACTGTTACAATTGTTTTGTTATAATTACGTTCACTAGTATAATACAGCAGATGGCATTTATACTGGGAACACATATGTTGTATGTATTATTCTGCTCTTTATTGTGAATAAGTAAGGAAATCTAATATAGTTATTTTATTTTATTAAAATAACACCCGAATTTCATCAGCAACCTGGCTACGTCTAGAGAAGTAATAGAAAACATAGCGTACTTGTTGAGAACAACACCATGTGAACAATATCGTGTTGCCATTGCATAGTGGTATAATATTCCGTGCAAAGCCCGCTTAAACTCATGGCATAACATTTATGAACTGTAATTGATGTGAAGACTATATATTTTAATCGGTTTTATTAGTACTAAGTCAGGTCATTATTAATTTTTTACCCCTACTTAAATCTACAAAAAAACTCTGGCGTGTCAATGCATTTATGTCAACTCATACAATATTTTAGACTAACAGAGGAACGACTTACAGGCGTAAGTTTAACACACATATAAAGGCACCCAAATCCTTTGTTTTAGTGAGACTCGAACTATGGACCTCCCCCTTTTTTTTTTTTTTCCACGTAATCGTCCTATCCAATATTAGTACGAAAGTTAGCTATGTGCGAAGTTGTAGGCTGTTAGCAAATTAAGTCATTACATGCAAATCCCGCGTATTTAGAACAATGTCCGATAAGTACCGTATCTGCTTTAAAAATGAATAACCATTTTGAGACATAGCAGAATGTTAATTACTCAGGTCTTATCTTGCCGCGTGAGTTTAACTTAGTGTGTAGGATATCTCGCCAAATATGGATGTATGTGATTTTATTTGATGAATTACAGTTTAAGTTATAACAATCCTCCGTGAATCTTTATGTCATTCTCGTTCGCACGCCACCACTCATTTGCTCGATTAGTCAGGTCACAATGAAATTCACCAGTCGAAAATCGCACGCACGCCGAAATTAATTCAACGAACCCCCTATCTTGAAGCAAAGCACACTAGACGAGATCCTAAATACAGCCTTGATACCTACATTAACCAAATAAACGTTTCTGATTGGAATCATTAAAACTGAAGTGCGTTTTTCTAGTTTATCTGGTAGTACTGATCACAACGCAATAAATCATAAATCTGCATATGATTGCAGAAAGTTTAAGACTCGTTCTCATCCGCCATGTTGAATTCTTCATTTATCTACCTTTTCAATGAAATAACTTCGTATTTCTTACTTTAGCACTTCACATTTGACAAATCCTTAGAAATGTTCTCGCCAAATCTCATCCACGCGTTGCCTGGTAATTGTGAAACGTCAAGAATCAATAATAATTTTTAAATGATGCTGCACTAATTACCTCATAAATACTTGACACAAGTTTATAGTATATTGTTACAAGACAACAGAGGCGTATCCTAGTCCGTGAGGNGATCTTAATAAAAACTAAAATAACTAAATTCGATTTTTTATTATTTACAACATTAAGCTACCTTATCTCTACTACTACTCTTTTTATTCTCAGCGAGCGCAATATTTAATGTATATCTAAATTTTAAATCTATTTCTTATCACTATATCGATATTGGCTACAGTCATTTAATTCACACTTATTATTTAAACATATTCAATCTGTCTATTTCCATCATTCCAAATGTCTGTCACTCGCTCATCTACGTCAAAAGTCCCGCCCGTCAGTCTCACTCTTCACTGTACCGATGCTCGCAGTCCGCAAACTTCACTCCCGCTGGCCAATGCCGCCACTCGTCACTCTGCTGGCTCGTCGCTTCGCTAACTTGGCGCTTAAAGTCGCACAATTCTCCAAACTCTAAACCGTCCGCTCGGAGGCTCGTTGCGGCTTAATTAGTCTCTCTGGCCCAATATAGAAGGTTTCCCGCACCTCGAGTCTCGGTGAGAGAGGAAGGGCGGTGATCAGAACATTCTTTAAAAGATAACCCAAGAAATTAGATCTGCTGAAGGTCAGGAGCGTAAAAGTCCAGATAGGCTTATCTGGCACACGCAGCGGCTCGCCTTTGTAAATCGCCGCTCGCCCCTCGGGTTACCACCCTCACCTTGGTACACTGATTCGCTCGCTTGCAAGAGGCCTTGGCAGTGGAAGGGATCTAAAGCAGCTAGCGTGTAACAATATAAACGCTACTATACACAGTTGGCAAACTTCTTTACAAGGTCGGCTCTTTCAGAACAAATCTAGGAAAGCTACAATGTATGTATGGGAAATAACTTTACCATTCGTGCTTTCGCATGTACGTGTTTACATCACTGTGATAAATTTGCGAAATTTTCCTTAGAGTGAAACCCTCATTTTGCTATCGCAAGCATTTTACCACAAGACCTCACACACCCACACACGCTTTCACACACACACACACACACACACACACACACACACACACATATATATATATATATATATATAATATATCACCTTTCGATTGTATAATACTGATATTAATGAAATATGAAAAAAAAAATAATTTTATTTACTGCACTCTAAATCGGAATCAGTGATTTCAATCAGTAGAATTGTTTCACTGAATCGCCAGTTGAGCTGTCTTCTATTGGAAAATCAATGTATTGCAATAAGGTTTTACTGCCAGGCCAGCGCAGTTCACTAGTAATCACTAGAAATCACTGTTTAATAAGTGAATACCTGCAACTAAATTGATCAGCAGAATTTTACTGATTTATGTGGAGCAGTTTCAACAGATCTGCAGTCACGTTCGCTGATTTCGAACGGTTTTAAACGGTTTCGATTATAGATTGTATGCACAAACGCATATTAACTAACTTGATTTTAATTACATACCCATCAATAATTAAAGTGTTCTTCAATACGTGTGTCCGAGGGTGTCTTTTGTCGGAACTCACCACAGTGTACCGCACAATAGCTCATAATACGCATCATCGCAAAGCCAGCGTAGCGTATCCACTGTTATTTTCTTCCTCCGATTCAGTAGTCGACCAAGGAGGTTGTACGACCTCCATGGAGCGGACGCGAGGTCGGAGCAGACAGTAAGAGAAGGAAAGCTAAAAGAGCCAAAGAGAAAAATAAAAAAGGGATAGACAGAACGTTGGCGACGGGAGACCTATGCCAGCAGGAAATGGCCTTGAATGGCGAGTTTTTAATTGTCGTTTCGCAGTCGTGAATCAAGTCCAGGCGATTTCGATGTCACGCAACGGTATGTTTGGCTGAGGAGCAGGGGTGCCGTGCGATTGGTTATTGTGGGCGTGGTTGAGGAGGGGGGGNGGGGGGGGGGGGGGAAGAGAAAAGATGAATTTTTTTTAATGACCCCGCACTTTTGGACTCGGCCCATTTCTCTCGTAAAACAACGGGCAAGGAATAAAAAAGTTCCGTGACAAAATTTTGAAGTTGAGACAAGGCAGACAAAAATAATAATATGTTTGTTTTATCTCAACTAAAACGAAGAAGAAAACACAGTAACATTCTGAGACTTAAAGCCCACACGAAATAAAATATGTTGTACGGCATATCGAACATGTTTTCATTACTCCTAGGCAAGTTTTTTATGACATAAAGTTTTTTTTTTGCATTAGTTTCTTAGGCGGCTTGACAAACAGAAACCCAGCTAATTCCACACAGAAAATATTTCTACGCGTATGAAAAATAGTGTACTAAAGAGGTTGACGTATTTCAGAAATATGTGTCTCCGCATTTGTCTTAATTGAAATGTTTGAAAAACTGACAAATGTGGAAGGGGGGGGGGAGGGGGTGGGAAACTTCACTAATGAGATGTTTCTTTATTTTTAATTGGCCATGTAATGCTTTATTCGTATGCAAAGGAACTACATACTGCCATATTTAAGTTTCGAAATGAACATATAGAAGAAGAAAACTCTTCCGTTTTAACTCTATGTAACATTTTCATTACGAAAATATGTACGTGCAGCGTTTAAGCAAATATGGTACATAATATACTAATGNAACTCTATGTAACATTTTCATTACGAAAATATGTACGTGCAGCGTTTAAGCAAATATGGTACATAATATACTAATGCCAGGAAACAGTCTGGTTGTCTGTAAATCTTCAAACTAATGGGGGACAGGAAATATTCAGAGACCACGGTTTACATAAATATAGAAATACGAAAGTCTTTAAATATACGTAGGTCAAAATACTATTTTCAATAAATTTTATATATAATTATGCATATGTAAATGTGGGAATATACATTTTTTTTTNTATTTTCAATAAATTTTATATATAATTATGCATATGTAAATGTGGGAATATACATTTTTTTTTAATTTCTATATTAAATATGCATATGTCTACAAGCATGTTTAAATAACATATGGTTATTTAAGTACCTGCGTGTTTTCTTCTGGGACGAACGAGTATGTGGATTTTCTCAGAGTGCTCCCATATTTTGTACATACAATTTTATGGTGTAAGGCCTTTTATGTGCTCAAGCTAGGCTCTTTACTGCAAAATGAACTATATATATATAATTACAGTCGACTTTCTGACACTGAGGTGAAAATCGATTTGGAAGAGCTCTCTCGTCATACCACGAAGATGAATTGCGAATACGAAGGCCTGCCTTTGACCTCAACGATCATGAAGCCGCGACATGCATCATCGCTAACTGGTTGTCGCCAGTGCCGATACTGCGATAGAGTTTTCACCTCCGACTCGAAATGCTCAGCCACACGAGAGAACCATCTGTACGAAGAGTCCACCGCACACACCACCATAAGCACCACACGCTTCACAATCAGCTCTGCGCNTGAGAGAACCATCTGTACGAAGAGTCCACCGCACACACCACCATAAGCACCACACGCTTCACAATCAGCTCTGCGCGCTCCGCAATGAGAGGTCAGGTCTGAGGAGTCAGCTCTTAAGAGTGAGCACTGAGGAGTCAGCACTGTGCAGTAGTAGTACAAGTGTTTGAATTCACATGTGCTTGAAGACGACGCAAACCACTGACGATGTGCAATCGCGTATGTCGTGTACGACTGCGTGCAAACCTCCATCGATTGCTCGACAATTACGTGGAAAACAATGTTGTTATCGTGCCAAGATCTTCAGTAAAAGTTGTAATGCACAACGGCATGGAAAGAGCGAATGTTCAAAGAAACCGACCTCCAGAACACCAACATGCGATATGCGCAGCGCGACATTTGGTTGAAGCGATAATTTAAAGAGACACGCTGGTTGCGTGTAAAGGTAACGCCCATTTGCTTGACTCGCTACAACATGCGTTGTTGAAGCTATACGGCATTGGGCACGTGGAGTCTATGCAAGGCGATACATTGAAGAACCGCACCGAGATCTGCAAGGATTCTTCTTTTGAGAGCGAGTAAGTGATGTCGTCAATACCTCCTGCTGCATCGATGGGTACTGATTCCGCAGACGGTTATGATGAGACAGTTCATGCTAAAGACGGAATGAGATACCTACGAGGCGTGGTAGAGTCGGTATGTGTGGAATGTACACTTGCAAGACGTTTGCGCGAAGTCGACGAAATTCAAAATAAACGGACGTAGAATACAAAACAGGAGGTGAAGATGACCATGAAGAGAGCATTGATGAAAATAAACATGAAGACAGTGATAGTGCTGAAGACGATGGTGGCGATTTTCTCGATGCCCTGACACATCCCTCCAACACATTTGCTGCAACAAGCGACGTGAAGAAGGCAGAAGACGCCGAGATTACTGGCTACCTATTTCCCGAAGACCCGAATGAACTTGTTGATAGACTGAGATATTTGATTGACCTTCAAAAACACGGGGATCTCACTCACATTAATGAGATATCTTCAATCATCAGTAAACTGNGAGATATTTGATTGACCTTCAAAAACACGGGGATCTCACTCACATTAATGAGATATCTTCAATCATCAGTAAACTGAAGGATCGGGGATATACAGCATGATGTGATGAACTGCTTTCTTCTGAAATTGTAATTACAAAATGATAATAAATTATTATAATTATAACATAATTGGTTCTTCTTTATTTTTGTGTGTCGTATCCTTTCTTCCCTCACAACTCTAAAGAGGTGCTATAAGCACTCAACTACTAACAGAAATATATGCATATAGAAAGATAATAAAATATTAGTAATAAAATGTATGGATAGTTGACTGCATACAAAATATGAATTATATCGACATGTACAAATTTCAAGACAGTTGGCGAACGAATGTAATTTATATACATATGGGTGGGGGACAAACCAAAGGATTGATCGAAGAATCGATTGAAGGTTTAGTATTGATAGAAGGATTGTCGTGGATTGCTGTGGATCGTGGAGGAGGATTGCGAAGGATTGGTGTCGATTGGTATGGATTGGCATGTGGATTGGTACGGATTGGTGTGTGGATTCGTGTAGTAGATTGGTATGTGGATTCGTGTGTGGATTGGTGCATATTTGTGTAGATTTGTGTGTGGATTGGTGTGAGGATTCATGTGTAGATTGGTGTGTGGATTTATGTGTGGGCTGTTATGTGGATTGGTGTGGATTGATGTGGATTGGCGTGTGGTTTCATGTGTGGATTGGTATGGATTTGAGTGGATTGATGTGTGGATTGGTGTGTGGATTCCTGAGTGGATTGGAGTTGATTGGTTTGGATTGGTGTGTGGATTAGTGTGGGGATTGGTGTGTGGATTGGTGTGGGGATTGGTGTGTGGATTGGTGTGGATCGGTATGAATTGCTGATTGCGATGCTGATTGATAGAAATATTGCGAGATTGATTGAAATATTGATGAAAAATAAGTCTTTATTTACTTTTTTTATTTAAAAAAAATGTTTTTGGAATTTTTTGGATTTTATAAANTATTGATGAAAAATAAGTCTTTATTTACTTTTTTTATTTAAAAAAAATGTTTTTGGAATTTTTTGGATTTTATAAAAAAAATTGTAATTTCTTTTTGGATTAAAGGATATCTAAGGTCAAGGGAACGGGGTCAAAGTCACAGATATGAGGTCAAGGTGAAGATCACCCAGGTGTAACATGTTGTTCGGAGTCATCAGTTGTCACCTTGATGTTGAAAATGTAATGACAAACGAAAAAAAAATGGCGGATGGACAACATTCGTTGTGCTGTGGGAAACATCGATAAATATAAATTTTAAAATAATTTTCTAATAATATTTTTACTTAATTTTTATTAATTTTCTATAATTGTCTTTATTTTATATAATTTTTGTAATTTTTTAATAAATTTTTTTTATAAATTATTAAGACATTTTTGACGATTTTTTGGGTTCAAGGTCAAATGTAATTTAAGATCAATGTGTCAAGGACAAAGTTCACTGGGCCAAGGTTACCGAAATCCAACATTGTAGTTGGGTGATGTAATAACATGGCGACTGGTTGGCACCTCGGCTCCTTTACCGAGTCCCTTCTATGCCCAGACATTAGAAATTTTAATTTTTTAATGATTGTTAATAGTTTTTTGGAAAAATTTTAATACACTTTTTTAAATAAATTTTTTCTAATTTTTTTAAATGGATTTTTGGAATTTGTGGGTTTTTCAAGGTCGAAGGTTACCGGGCTCAAAGTCAAACGTCAAGGTAACTGACATCCAATATGGCGGACAAGATGCCCGCCGGGCGAGCAGAATGACAGAGCATTGACAGCTCCGGCGCTCTGCGGGCCCACGCCCTTGCCTGCGACTCGCCATTTTTATACTACTGTACTAAAATTAGAATTGAGATAGCAATTAAATATTTAGCTAAATGAGAATAACAAGAGTAATAGTGGAGATATATATTTTGATGTGGTAAATATTAGCTGTTTGGATAATTTTATAATTAACTTTAGTTCGTTTATATTTATTAAGACCTCCATCCCTCATCAACTTGGATACATCCGTCTGATGTCTTGTAACAATACGTAGATTGGCATGACGAGTGTCGGCGTGATGGACCAGCGGACTACCATTCATGTTTCCCTGACGGACAAAGGCGAGCTGTGCCGTGCGGTAAAAAAATGTGACACAACAAACAAAACATCACGTCTCGTAGCCCATGCATTAAAAATATCACGTAGCGCAAAATAACGCCGACAGCAAAATATTCCCGCTGCGCAATTTTGCAAGCGGTGTTTTTCTTCTACGCGAAGTGATATTCCTTTAGCTAATTCGTTGAAGTGTACGATCCGGAGGGAGGCAGATTTGTGGTAAGTATGGGGCGTATACTTTACGATTCTCAGTTGGACCTAAAAACTTTGGGAGGTGATTTCCGACGACAAGATACGTCGAAAAGATATATACATGGGTTTAAATTATTCCTGACGGCGGTACATCCTGGTGTAAGTAGAGACATGAAAAATTCGTGGATTCATTTCGAGACAAGTTGGAATTCACAAACTTGTACGTTCATGTTACTTTTGCAATTGGTTTACGCGTTGTTTGACACCTCCTGGAGATGAATAAACTAATAACAAACATCCAATAAATTGTAGGCCTAATCACCGCCTTGTACTGCCACAACAACCAGACAATATACACTTGATATCTACATGAGTTTACNTCACCGCCTTGTACTGCCACAACAACCAGACAATATACACTTGATATCTACATGAGTTTACATAAGACTGTGAAGCCTGACCTATAGGTAATTAACGTCGTGAATTTTTCAGATCTCTACGTATAAGTGCTACGGTGGAATGAGTTTATCTGTAATATACATTGTAGGTGGGACGATGAAGGTCTGTATTTTGTGTTATTGTATGAGATTATGCGGGTATGCAATTATTTACTACCGATGGTAACCCCCACCATAGCGTAAAAACCAGGAGATACCAGACTGTTCGTGAGGTAAAAAAAGGTGTTCCTAATGAANTGGTAACCCCCACCATAGCGTAAAAACCAGGAGATACCAGACTGTTCGTGAGGTAAAAAAAGGTGTTCCTAATGAATCGCACCGTAGATGTGTATGCAGATAATATTTCTGCTTGCCAGGCCATTTTGGATATAACAACAAACAAAATTGAGGGGTGCGGGAGATTGAGCAGGTAATCTCACTCACCCCTTCTACTGTCACCGGGGCTGCTGTGTAGTGGTTAGACTGCTCGCCTCCCCAGTCTGGTCACTCCCGGATTTTCGCAAGTGGGAATCGTGACGGACGATGCTGCTGGTCGGCGGGTTTTCTCAGGGATCTCCCGTTTTCCACGCCCTTTCATTCCGGCAATGCTCCATACTCACCTCACTTCGCCCTCATCGGCTCTCAAGACCCCAATGTTAAGAGTCACCCAAATCACTTCACTCTCTTCTCTACTGTCATCGTTAAACTGGCATTTATGAGGTACCTGGCAATAAACAGAGGATGTGTAAACGCTTCCCGTGTACGGACTCTACGTTCATAAGAAGTCCTTAGTCTTCGAACATATAATTGAATGTGCGCATATGCACGGAAATTTCTTTCGACAGCTCCCAATATGAGGCTAAGAAGTGAGCAAGTATACCGTCTTTTTTCCCCTGTAAACTTCCTCAATTATAATGGGAGGTATTTAACATATGTATATAATGGAATATTTAACACTCATCAGGCTGGAAATATATAAATGTTCAGCGTCGTTCCTACGCAAAGTTGGGAACTTCACTATGAATTCGGCTCTTTCCTGAACAAATGAAGGGAAGTTACAGAGCCTGTTGTCTACCTACACGGAGATTTTTATTTCGACTAAAAATATTTGTAACTGGCCCTGCAACAGCTAGAATTGTATTAAACTTACCCCGATCACCGATAGCAAAATCGTTATCTTATCTTTTCTTTGCAGATTTTATTTTTTCGTTGAAGGAAAATGTCGACTTACGCGCGGCGTTTATATAGCTGAGGATGCGAAACATGATGCGCCACTGAAGGTCAGTTTAACTGATAGACTGCAGTCTATCTTATGCTTTACGCACTCGTGTTGGCCACAGATCCCCAACCAGTCAGTACTATCGTCCAGCGAAAACTATTCACTTTTTATAACTGTGTCGGGACAGCGTCGAGTGAACTGTACGACAACATCTGACGTCGAGGTGAGTTTATTTTTCTCCTGCAAAGCCTAAATTTCCGGTACCGGACGCCAGTCTTATTGCTCTACGAACCAACCAATGCGAAAGATTATTTTTGCCTTTATAATAACTTAACTGTGACACAGGACAAATGCATTATTGCTATTTTCTGCAACTACACCAAACAACACCATAGACACAAACGAAAACAAAGACAACCAACATAGAACACAAAAACCATAGAGCTGTTAGCTCAGAATGACAAAACACGTGTTTACTTTCTAGTAGTTCATGTTATTTACGTCAGGTTGTGCGACGATACAGCCAGGAAAAAAACCGTCCCAATAGTCAGGGTAAGTACACACAACGGCAAGTACGAATATGTTTATACTTAACAAGTATGTACTAACAACTGAGAACCAGTCTGAATTTCTCGCATGATATAGGATGTGACAGTAGGATATTATTACACGCGCTGTAAGTCGATGGACTGAACTACAGATGCCACTTTGNCATGATATAGGATGTGACAGTAGGATATTATTACACGCGCTGTAAGTCGATGGACTGAACTACAGATGCCACTTTGTACTTTTCCTCTATCCCCTGAGGTAAGTGCGCGGGAAAGTTTTAAAACGGCAATTTTTTTTTAACAATTAATTTTTTTCATTATTTGTTTTCTTTTTAAATTTATTTAACAGGATAAAAGTAAAAAGTGCCGGCTGTAGATATTTGTTTTTCTTAGCTTTCCTGGAGCAATCGTCGTGTTCCCAGAAAATTAATTTACTATGATATGCGTATACGTGCGAAAACCTATTTTACAGACAATATTATATATTATAATTTCTAAAGTGTTCAATTAACAATGAACAGGCTATGCACAAACGGAACGCATGCATACTTGCCGGCAACGCGCAGGGATTCTAGACGCTTGGGCCCCGGTAAAAATATAATAATCGTAGCGGGAATGCGAAATGTCGGGGCGCTATCTTTATAGTTTTCCGCGCGACCGTTCCCCATGGGCGATAAAAAAAAACGTGTTCGTAATCGTGATCCGCCATTTGAAAAACGTCGGGGAGTACCTCGAGAAACGTGTTTGCCANTCCTCCGAGGCGACGAGGCCGTCCTGAGGGCCCGCGCCGCCGTCGCCTTCCACCGCGGCAACTACAGCGAGCTGTACGCCATCCTGGAGTCGCACGCCTTCGACGGCCGGCACCACGCCGAGCTGCAGCAGATGTGGTTCAAGGCGCACTACCGCGAGGCGGAGAAGGTGCGCGGCCGGCCGCTGGGCGCCGTCGACAAGTACCGCCTGCGGAAGAAGCACCCGCTGCCCACGACCATCTGGGACGGCGAGGAGACGGTCTACTGCTTCAAGGAGAAGAGCCGCAACGCGCTGAAGGAGTGCTACAACCGCAACAGGTACCCCACGCCCGACGAGAAGCGCAGCCTCGCCAAGAAGACGGGGTTGACGCTCACGCAGGTCAGCAACTGGTTCAAGAACCGGAGGCAGAGGGACCGCGGGCCGCAGCAGCGCACGTGAGTACCCGCCACACGCCAACTACTGTCTGTCAAGTCGGTGTTCGCACCTACTCACCCGCCAACAAAATATTTTTCCATCCGACAAAATACCCGTTTGAATAAACGAAATCTCAATGTTAAGCTAAAAACAATTTAGACTATACCCCGTTCACGGTTACTTCCTCCTTTGCTGAAGCCCTGCTAAGATTCTTATTTCAGGGTATCCTTCCGCCTCATACAAACAAAGTTTAACAGTCTACAAAAACACACCGAAGGGACACCTCACCGCATTCGTGCGCACTCAGTGTAATAATATTTTCCATAAGAACTATTTCGTACTAGACATTACCAACACACCTTTTTTACTCTCCAATTTTTTTACCTTAATTATAAATGAAATATTATAATTTATAGAAATAATATAACTAAAAGTTAAATTTAACGAAAAATAAGATACTTTTATGTCAACAGAACTATAAAACGCCTGTGGTACGCGGCATATTTAGGAGACAACCAAAGACGTCATACATGAAGTGATTTCTGTCAGGTTTGTTTAAAAAAAAAGTGCGAAGAAGCCGCGAACAGACTATACGGGCAGGGCCACGTGTTTTCTGCGAAAACATTTACGCGGAGGCTAAGACTCCAGTGTCCTTTGTGCACACTTGCAGCCTTCCTTCTACTATTGGCCGCTTGTCAGGCTGTTGCATGAGTGGGCCAATCAGAATTAAGTTTCTCCAACACTCACCATCCGTGAATCCGAGAGCAGAGAGATAAGACGCGTAACAATTCGAATGATCCTATCACGAAAGTGGTTCTGAACTAAAGTGTTTTGGAACACAACTTGTCCTGAAATCTTTTCGAAAAAAAAAAAAAAAAACAGGTGCCCTGAGTTATTGAATACGACATTTATGTACACCCGCAATTTCTTACTTTTATCCTATGCTGTATATTCAAACAGAAAAAAAAATAGCGGAACAGGTTAAAAATAGCATTTTTATGGTTCTCCTGGGTAGTTTTCTTAATAGGACGTCGATCAAAAATTAACTCGAAATACGTAATTTTAATGCTACACATTTTCGTAAGACAAAACAGTCAACTTAAAATAGGGTGATCCTAAATAACTTTTTTTTTTCAACTTTGTGAGCAACTGTTTTATAATATTTGTGCACTTATTTCAGAGTATCTTGCGCCGCGATGAGATAAAAAATCTACTGCGTCAGAAATTGCTCGGTAGAAATACATCGTTCTGGTAAAATATTTGTTCTCGTAGTTAGTAAAAACAATTATGTGTGATTACGCTTTCTTAGTTTTTATCTGTTTGCATCCACGTGACTTAATTGTAAAATGCGATTAAACTCCGTAGCTAGTTAATTAATGTCTCATAACTGGGGTCACTTGTTCTTCGCTAAAAAAAAAAAAAAAAAAATTACACGGAGACTGGACGTCAATATCTTATGTGCACATTTACAGATTTTCTTTGGCTGTCGGTCGCCTGTCTTTGCGTGACAGGCGTGGAGGCCACTCGGAATTAAGTTTCTCCGATGCTGACCGTCCCGTGATTCGCGAGCAGACAGATAAGACGCGTGACGATTCACGTGATCCAATCACGAAAGTGGTTCTGCTTGTTCTGGAGCACAACCTGTCCTGAAATATTTTCGTGGGAAACAGTGGCCTTTCCCGTGGTCTATTAAGCGAAAGAAGTGAAGTAAAAAGAGGGCATATGGAATTTAATCCAGTGGCTTACATCGCGTGTGATAATATCCTGCTCTTACAGATCTGATTTTGCGAGGAATTCGTCTTCCCGGGAATATACGTCTCAGTTTTGGGAAGGCCCCGTAGCGTTGCTTACTTGTGGCTAGGGGCAGTGATATTTCGCAAAAATATTTCGAGACAAGATACAGTCCAAAGCACTGTAGGGTCGTCCAGCTTCTTTGATTGGCCCGAAGGTTCAGTGCCGGAGTTACTTAGTCATGAGTGGCTTGGTCAAAGACGGACACGGCACCAGCAGCCAATGGAGGCATGACAACAGCTGAGGTGTGTATATAGTATTGAAGTCTACTGTGCGCTCCGATTTTTACGCGAAAAGTCACTGGCCCTACTCATGGCCAAACGTGGCCTTGAGACGTTTAAAATTGTTTACTAAGGATTCTATTTAATGCGGTCGCCTACACTGTAAAATATTGATGTAGTTGTGCAAGGGGTTCTTTGGCAACCGGTTGCCAAATATATTTTTACTAACAATACAAATAATATAGACTAAATTTCTCAAAATCTTAGCGAGGAACGTGGGAAACTAATATCGAATTATAACTAGCGAGTTATTTAGATTTCGAGATTATTATAAATATTGAGTCACGTAAACAGTTTTGTATGTTTTATAAAATAACGGGTTGTAAATGTACAATATTATATCTGTAGAGTTACAAGAAAATCTTTGGCAACTAGATTTTTAAATAATTGTTTGCAACAATTCCAGAAAATGTTTTACTGTGTACCTCACGCTTCAACTGCGACGCAGCGTGTTTGAAAAAAAAAACGGGATTTTTGACGGAACTATTACACGTGTCCCCAATATGTTTACGTGCGAAAAGAAAACATAACCCAGACGAGGGCGTAAATAGGCTGTTCACGGTAAACTGAGAACTTTCGAAAGTCCTGCTTAAGATCTGCATGTATTAACATTGTATATTCTTCCGCCATATGTAAAATTAACACTGCCATTGGCCTGGTCACTTTATTCATGCGCCAGTCAAGTGAAACTGTGAATTATTATAAAAATTAATATTTCACAAATCTGCTAATTCTCAGACTTAAGGAAAAACAGAAATAAAGAGAAATCGTTTCAGTTTTCACAAATGTATACCTGGAACTTTAAATTCGACGTTAAGACATGGAACTACTTTCCATCTGTTCTTACCAACTTTACTGGGCCGATACCACTCAGTGCGCCGGTTAAAATATAGCATATGTAGGTAGGGGGTAAAGGCATTTTTCAAAGGTTGATTTCAAAAGTGGTCGCTTTGTCGTGAACACTCTTTATCAAGATACAATGCATGCTATAAATATTAATTTGGAGCTCTTCAACAAAGCTAAGGACAGTTTTTGTAGACTGCAGTATCTGAAAATTTACAACACGGATATGAACGAAACTACTGTAAAAATCTACATTTCCTACAAACTTCCCATTAATAAAATTATAGTGTCACTGCTTGAAGTGCTATAGGTACACGGAACACGACGAAAACACTGCGCGCCAGTTCAGAGTCTTGCGCGTGGTGACGATGGTGCATTGGATGTGCACGGCAGTGTCGCCCTTATTACTCCCGCTCTTTAAGTCCCTTCTAAAATTAATTATGGTGGGGGGGGGGTCGGTGTGGTGTAGTGGCCAGACTACTCGCCTCCCACCTAGGCGAACTGGGTTCGATTCCCGGCGGGGTCGCTCCCGGATTTTCACATGCGCGAATCGTGCCGGACGATGCCGCTGGTCGGTGGGTTTTCTCGGGGATCTCCCGTTCCCCCCCCCATTCCGGTGCCGCTCCTGTCTCCCCTCAACCACCCTCGTCGGCTCTCAAGACCTCGCTGTTAAGGGCAGGCCAAATCCCTTCACTCACTCGCGTTCAACATGCCAACATTTATCTGGCCAGCTACGCTATCTTGCTGGCATGTGCGGCGGCTGGANTTCACTCACTCGCGTTCAACATGCCAACATTTATCTGGCCAGCTACGCTATCTTGCTGGCATGTGCGGCGGCTGGAGTTCGGGGTATACAAGCGGCTGCTTCGCATCTGTATTTTTAAGTTCTCTGTGCATACATGGCGGGAGTGGCTACGCTGCAACGTTCCGCTAAAAGTTGGCCAACTGTGAAGTCATTGCTTATAACGTTTAACGCGAACCAGTCCGAACTCAAGACGTCACAGACAGACATAAACAAACATTGTCTTAAGTTGTAGAAAATCACGTAACAAGTAACATGAAAAGCATTTCAACATCATTTACCGTAACTATAACGTCCGCGGAATATTTTCTTTGCAAAAATTATTAATTGTGACAAAAATTAATTTAATAAGTATTTAAACTAATTGCCAATTAATAAAAAATATTCCTCTTTACTAAATCAGCATTACACTTTATTTTTCTACCTCATAACGTCAATTGTAGACACAGAATTTTTTTATGTTAACGTTTAGCATCATGTAGATTGTAGACGGACCTTCATCTCTTCCTTACCTCCACATTACCTCAGCAGAGAAATAACAACATGGCAGTTGTGTAAACGGGTTTCAGGGCACCGGTACCAAAATTTTGTACCAACACCAGAATATTATGTCAGTTTATTGCAGGAACGACCCTAATATTACTGAAGTTATTTAGCTGTTTTGTAGTAGAGACAAAGTGAAATAAATATATAATTGCGGGTATCGTCACAGATAGGACCATATAAGATATTTTTGTTATTATTGCCATTTTAGATGGTGTCGGATTCCGTCCGACTACAGAACAGCTGTCCCTCTTTTAAGTTAACTGTCTACACGTTAGAAAATTTTGTACTTATATAATTTGCGTTTTTTGGAAATTAGTTGCCAGGATAATTTTTATAATAGACCCTACTACAAGTGTATTAGGACAAAGTTCACATCAGTTTATAATGTGAAAAATATACATGCAGGCCTACCGTTTATTTTAANTACAAGTGTATTAGGACAAAGTTCACATCAGTTTATAATGTGAAAAATATACATGCAGGCCTACCGTTTATTTTAACAAGTAAGCACTGTAGATTCCATGTTAATTAAAACACGGAGATACATGATCAATTTACTGCGTTTAAGAATTGTTCGTAACATGTAGAAATAGTTTATTGTGTATACGGGTTGTGAGTGGAAAACTTTGTTTTCTGTGAATATTTTTTGTTCTCAGTGTATCTTTCTATCACGTGTAAACATTCGCATTGCCTTACACGTAATGACCGGATAATATCGCCCTTGCAGTCGTTTGTACATCCGAGCAGATGTTATTTGCGCAATGGCGCTGCAGCTGCGAGGAGTCGATTTAGCTATTGACTGCAGGTTGGCTCTTAATTATTTCCTTCTGGTACAAACTGCTTTGTTTTTTGTTTCTGAATTCTTAAGAGCGTGCTAAATGCACTGTGGCTCAGTTGTAAAACTATACTGAGAAAAAGGTTCTGTTGAACCAAACAAAGTTTGCTTGGCGTAACCAAAGTGATTGTTCGTATAGGAGCAATAAAATATTTTGCTGTTGAAACCAAATTATTTTTGCTGTACTTGTTTGATTGCCCCAAACAAAGACTTGGTTTCGTGTAACTAACGATTTGTTTGGCTCTACGTACGCAAAACAGTTTTGGTTAATGAGCAAAAGAATATCGAAACACCGATCGATATTCGAACCTAAATCGTTTGCGCCCGAACGCTACGCTTAGCAACCTCAGCTAAAGTGACTATTGGTAAAATAAGAATGTTCCGAAATAGATACATTTCGAATACTGGACAATGTACTCATGCAAATATTTCAAGTTTTTCAGCTGTAATTTTTAGTTTCCTGTTGTACTTGTTTTATTAAGGTTTTTATACCATTATTAGACACCAATAAATGCACGAACAGGCACTGTCACTATCCTACTGGCCACAAAAAAATACAAACAACTCTCGTGCTGTACTTTCGAAAGAAGGCAATGAAATGAGTGGCCAAACAAATATATACAGTTGAGTCAACTAAATATTTTGTTGGCAATCTTATTTCATTTTGGCCGAACACATATGTTTTGTCGATGGAAGCAAGTGTTTCGTTAGATGGACCATTTAATTTTGTTTCTCTTCAAGTTTTATTTACTCAACCAAATATCTCGTTGGAGTAACTAAACATATATTTGGCCCTATACAAACCTTTCTCTCCGTGTAGCTAGTACGTGGAAACTTTTTAAATGTCTGTCACCGAAGGAGTTTGCGAGATTTAGCACATTATTTAGGCGACACTTTAAATTGTTATAAACGAAAATATGTTAACTAATATCCTTGTGGAAATTAGTTCCTAATAGTATTTGTGTAATAATACAAGCGTGTTAGAGTGAATTCCCTACATTTTGCGAATGTGAATAGGGCTGAGCTATTGTATACTCGTATTTTAACAAGTTAGTCTGTAAACTTCGTGTTTATTAATAACATTGCCCCTTATAATTTATTTTGTATGTTTCATATATCTCTATATTGCAAAAGCAGACAGTTTCACTTGGCGTGTTACAAGAAACTTTTTTGACAACTGGTTTGCCAGAGAATTTTTTGTAAAACGTCTATTGGACTACGCAAGTTCTCGCTACAGTTTTTATAAGATGATAGACATAAATGTTTCTACAGCCACTCTCGTAAACTTTACTCTTAACCTACGTTTTATAATTCGCTGCCAAAGTAACTGTTAGACATTGCGGTCAGTCTTTATGCGAAATTTTGCACATTTGCGAGCGAATAGTTTTTCCCTTGGCTCTTAAAGTGTTCACTTCACCGTCGCCCAAATGAGTCATCTATCCGCACCATTAATTTCATCATGTGCTCGCTGTGTTGGATATAGCTCAAGATTGCTTCTAGTTCATAGTTTCCGTGTTTGATAGGCTCCCAGTTCGGATGCCGGCGTCAGTTGTTTCGCACGCGTGACAGCGCATCGAGGCAGTCGTGCAGCTGAAAAGTTGCAATGCAAATTTAAGAAAAGTGACTGACTAAATTCGTACGACATTCATTATTCAAGTTTATGAATGTCCCAAATACTACTACATTAGAAAACGACAGTTGTAGCGCTGATACTTGCTAAGAAAAATGGTAGAATAATATAGCTTAAATTAATTATACCAGCACCAACTATTTTGTACACTCGTAATAATCGTTAGACACAATTATTTATTTCAAATTAGATTAACTCTAATACACCAAAGAGCACATTACACTTTTTAAAAGCAAAAATTAACACGATCGTGACTTCGGGATTTCGTATTTGAAGTTCATGTTTTAAGTTTTGTTACTGATANAAAAAGCAAAAATTAACACGATCGTGACTTCGGGATTTCGTATTTGAAGTTCATGTTTTAAGTTTTGTTACTGATACAAAATACTAAATATGAGAGATAAATTATATTTTGTTTACAAAATTTTGTCATGGGCCTTTCGCTCTACAGATTCTGCCACATTCGAACAATGTCTGAAGGTATTCGAGTTCACAATATTATGTTAAGAAGCTATACGTCAACACATGTGGTTAAATTCGAATAGTAGTATGTTCGTACTTGCAGGCTGTAACAAAAAAGTAAGATAACTTTTTAATAATGTTGGACAGAATTATAAGAATATGAAATTTTAATTTTGCACTAACCATTTATAAAACAGTATACATATTGCAAACACTAAGCAGTAAGTTTCGTTCCAACTTAGCCTGCATATTTTTTCATGTACAGACATAGCATTAAGCTGTTTTTTTTTAGACTGCAACACTTTGCATCCTTGAATAAAGAGTACTTTTGGTAATTTTCTCTTCAAATATCAACAAAAACTTATAACAAATCTCAAGGTGCACCAATTATTGTATTTAGAAGCAATTTATGAAGATACGCCATTTCGGCATAGGCCTAAGCATGGAAACCTATTGCTTCGTTATGTCAAATTGAATGGGTGAACGTAGTTAAGTAACTGAAAGTAATTGGAAACAAATAAACAGTGCGTAAAACATTTTTGATTAATTTAGATGCGATAACTCCTATAAATTAACATGGCCGTAATGTAGAATTCGTTAAGCATATTCCAAACACGCATCTCCAAGAAAATTCCAAAATCTGTTTTGGTGCTTTGCATCAAGAGAGATGATTGCGTGACATTGCGTTATAAATTTAATCTCGAGAATTTTTTAAAGCAAGCCAAAAAAAAAAAAAGGCTGTCAACGGCAGAAAGCGTGTGAACGGCATCATCAATTTCCTTGGATCGTACTATGTGTCTTTAACACAGGAATTTCCTTGCAGACGACGCGGTTTTGAAGTTAATTTTGAAATATTCCCTTTCCAGACTTCTCTAATAATAGACGCATATTTCTTATTAAGTGACTGTTGAACCCATCCAGTCACCATTTCCGCGACCTTAGACACGTCGCAAAATGAATTAAAGTCATGGCCGGTTCTGTACACAGCAAGACGACAGCGCCCAGTACCCGAGTCTCTTCCTTGTCGCTAGTCTGATTCACGGAATTTCCCATACCACTTTGACACGAACGGTTAGTTCCAATATCACCGCGCGCGTAACACATCGTTCGTTGGCCGCTAGGAAAATGCTGGACACAAATGCAGCACATGCCAAAAAAAATTACGTGATTGCAACACTCGAACTCAGAAACAAATGCGCGACCGAACGGGTTAAATCGTTGTCCCGTTTTTGTTGAAGCAGTTAAGGTAGGCGCACAGTGATTTTTTTTCAAATACGGCCCATCGACAAACAAGGAGGCTTTATAGATATTCTTATAGTAAATTAGCGTCGAGAATTTAACAGGACTGGCCGGAAATGCAATTCCCAAATGATTGTTGAACGTCTTGAGGCGAATGTTGCCAAGCCGGTTATCACGTTAAACACTTGGTGGAGTTCTGTACCGAAATCATAGCTTCCTACAGGTTTGGCGTGTAGAGAGTGTGTGCTAATAATGTGCTAATAAAGATAACATATTATTAAAGCCTGTTCACGGTAATCTGAGCACTTTCGAAAGGCCTGTTGAAGATCTACTTGTATGCGAGTGAGAGAAAAGATTTGAATGGCTCTTAACATTGAGGTCTTAATAGCAGATGCGGGCGAAGCGAGGTGAGTATACGGAGCAGCGCCGGAATGAAAGGGCTAGGGAAACGGGAGATCCCCGAGAAAACCTGCCGATCAGCGGCATCGTCCGGCACGATTCGCGCATGCGAAAATACGGGGGCGACCACGGCGGGAATCTAACCCGGTCCACCTAGGCGGGAGGCGAGTAGTCTAACCACTACACCACCGCGGCCCCTACTTGTATGCACATTGCGCATTCTTCCGCCACATGTACAACTAACATCACCACGGGCCTTGTCACTTTGTTCATTTGCACGCCCGCGGGAAAAAACACTTGTTGACGTCACAAAGAGAAGTGGAACTCGCGTACAGCGGAATTCGACAGAATAAAACTCGAGGTGGAAACGAATGCAGGCGTCCGAATTCACAAACGATGATGCTCTCGTGAAGGGAACAAGGGCTCGTTGAAAGGGAAGGGGTCATGTGCAAGTGACGAAGGGCACATTGCACTGAGTTCGAACACAGCCATAAGCTGCAAGCCAATTCAATTTTATCAATCAAATAATTTGTGACAGAGATGAAATATCAAGTGATGCGTACAAATTATCGTCGAATACACAAAGTAAATAACTACAAAAATGACGTATTTTTTAACAACTTGAGCCAAAAAAAAATAGCAGGGTGGCTGCACTTTGCTTCCAAACCAAAAATTCCCTATTATTTTGGTTAATTCAAAACGCTTATTTTATTTTATATCGGAAGGTGATGAAATTTTACCGAATTCACCTGGCCTCAAGCAGCTAAATACCACATTAATGCTGGGGCCGTGGTAGTTGAGCGGTTAGACTGCTCGCCTCCCACCAAGGCGAACCGGGTTCAATCCCCGGCCGGGTCGCTTCTGATTTTCGCAAGTGGGAATCGTGCTGGACGATGCCGCTTGTCGATTTTCTCGGGGATCTCCCCCCCCCCTTGTCAACGGCTCTAAAGACCTCGCTGTTAAGAGCCGTCCAGAGCTCTCAACTCAGCTCAATTCAAATTAATGCTAGGTAATAAATTGCATTACTTGTGGGTACGATATTTGTAACATATGGTGGCTTTAGCCGCCCGCAGATAAAGTGTGCAGTACAATAACTCCAGCTATTAGCATGTACGTGAGTTTAAAGTTAATATTAGGGCTAATTGATAACAGTATCAGTTTTCTTACCGTTTTGTTTTAACAAGCAGACAACAGTTTTGCCACTTGCGTTCAATTAAGTGTATTTCAGTTTCCCTAGCAGCATACTGCTTTAGACAGAATATTCGGGGGAAAAAAACGTTGTTACATGCAGTAGCTAACTGAAGTTGAAGCTCTTCCTTGGCCAGTGATGTTGAAATGTTACTTCGTTTTGTCATCATTTATTGAGTACTTGGATAAGTAAAGTTAACTGATAGCATTTTACGCTTAAGTAATGCGTAGTTTTGACGATATACTCCTTCGTTTGAACACCTTAGCAGTATACAAACTCCTAAACGGAATTCGCAATTTTCTAACTCCAAAAATCCGCCTCTCTTGCTCAAATTAGAGTACTATTAGATCAAAATAATATTTAGATTGATGCAATACTTTTATACCGCATTGAATAAAACAATTTTATCTGAAAATTTTGATTTATCATGTATGGCCTAAGTTATCTGTATGTTAAAATATATTTTATCTTAAAGAAACACTGAAAAGTGCTGTGTCTGCTCATTTTGCTATTTTAATGATTCACTTGAAGCATTGCGATTTCTTCCCAGTGTATTCACCGGCCGTGTATCAATTACTTTTTTTATATTATCCGTGGGAAGTAGCCTACTTATGAGTTAAGTCCAATAAGACCATCATATAACATCAGTGATTAGAATTTTAATGGAAGAAGAGCCATTCAAGATGACATTACATTCTTTCGTCACGATCGGCTGGTATCATGCAAATTCTGTGCTGGATCTGAATGGAAGCTAGCGTGTTCAGTTAACAGTCCACGCCTAATGGTCAGTGCTAAAGTGGAGATTACTGATAATCACCATAACACACCACATGACTAATTCATGGAAAACTCGATTCACTTTCTCACTGAGATAACATATTGTGCACTTCCAGACGTTCCAGGGACACCATCATAGGTGGACTTTCGACTCTCGATTCACTATGAAATGAGCATCTAACTGGAAATACGAATCAAAAATCCTCTGTTATTTTTGGTCTCAAAGACCTATTCTTGCGTACCTTCAATGTGGCAGTGGCGTGAGAAGACACACGTGTAGTTGGCTTCACCGTCACAAAGAACAGTGGAAATAAACGTTTTTATTGCGCCGATTACTAAATTATGTTTTGTTCCGCATATACGCGGAAGATTAACGGCCGATAATTTTTACGTTTGCAGACAATGGGCAAGAGGAGTAATTACCGCCGTGATACCGTTATTTCAAAGATGGTTGCTGTGATGAGGAGGGGGGGGGGATACCATCCATTATTTTATATTACTCAGACAGATGTTATACGCAGTTACTTAGAAATATCAGAATCACTCTGTGCTAAATAACAAAGACAGATAAAGTGGTGCGTTTTTTAAAATTACGTAGAGTTCAACAAGAGCTTAAAAAAATAATGTGTTTGACTTTTACGCATAGTGGCATAAACGCCTGGACTGGAAAATTTAAAAATAATTTAAGTTGTTATTTTAATGACCATGAGAATCCACGCCCCCTACATATTATCCAAACGAATCAAAAACGACAAAGTATGCGTTATCTACTATAAATACGTTTCTCAGTATCCATCCAGTACCACGCGCGTGTGTGTATGTCGTTTACACGGGCTATGGCATTTGTATGTATGTGACTGTCATCTAATTCCTCATAAGTAGGGGCAATGATATTTCGCGAAAATATTTCGAGACAACAAACAGTCCAAAACACTGTAGGGCCGTCCAGCTTCTTTGATTGGCTAAAAAAAAAATGTTCTGGCCCGTGTTAACCGTTTGCGCACGAATCACGAAGGTTCAGTGTCGGAGTTACTTAGTCCTGGGTGGCTTGGTCAAAGACGGCCACGGGACCAGCAGCCAATGGAGGCATGACAACAGCTGAGGTGTGTATATAGTATTGAAGTCTACTCTGTGCTCCGATTTTTACGCGAAAAAATCACTGGCCCTAGTCATAACGCATAGCAGTAGCATGGTTCGTTAATCGGTTGTCCCCAGGGAGGATCATTGGGCACAGAGTCTCGCAGTTTACTGTACCGGACGAATATAATCTTCCTGTGCAACATGCAGACAATTCTCTACAATGGGATGGAAGGTCCAAGAAAAAACATAGAGGCCAATGTAAATGTCTGGTAATAAATAACGTGTAAAAGAACCACGTTTGTTCTGATAAAAAGTGTTTATTTTCATACGTGTACGTATGGTTTGTAACTGTCGGCGGACGACAGTCTGTTGTTTTTTTTTGCACTGGTTGCGGACGGCAGTTTTCGACGTTCCAGCGCCAAAATTCACTACTCCTTTCTCGCGGGCCGCGAGTTTTCAAGTCACGCGCAATTTACTTCGTTAATGCGGTGTTTTTGTTTTCAAGCTTGCTCCTTGAGCGGCGGATAACGTCGAGATAGGACTGCGATAGGCCTGCTGTAAAACGGCGTGCCATTGGAGGAGCCAGGATGAATGAAGAAACACGGCCGCGCGGCTCGACGAACGAGCCCGTGCTTCGTGGCGCCACGTGCAGCGACGAAACGACGCTTGTAGCCCATTCACGGTTACTTCCAAATTTTCTGAAGCCCTGCTTAAGTTCTACTTCCAGGACACTCCTCCGCCTGACGCAGACAAAGCTATGGTTTATTCTACTCAGGTTAGGAACAAAACGAGATTTCTTACGAGAGAGTTTGGCAGAGGGAAAACGTCCGCCGCCAGGTGCGCTGTGTTCCAAAAGGTAACTTTCAAATAAAATTTTATACTACGAGAATATTAAAAGAGAAAGATTTTACTTAGTGACGAAGTTATTTTATATTTGATTTATTATTTATACAATTATTCTGTTTTTTTCTTTTAACGTATAAAATAGAGACAATCTGGTACACATGCGACACTAGCGCTTATCTAGTGGCGAAAATTTTTGGTCGCCAAACTTTTAACATTGATCTTCTTATCCTGAGTATGACTAACCTTAAGAAAGCTTAACAAAGTCTATAAAATTACACAAGAGAGGCAACGCATCGGATTCGCGAACTGTGTTAATAGTATTTTGCATAAGAACTATTTCTTACTAGGCATTACCTACGTAACTATTTTCTCCCTGTTTGTATTAACATTATTTATAGATTAAATATTATAATTTATATATAGAATAAGTACAAATAAAAATTCAATTTACCTGAAAATAAGATACTCCTATATTAACAGAAATATAAAACGCTTGTGATGCATAGCATATTTACGAGGCAACCAAAAACGTCGTGCATGGGGTGATTTTCCAAAGGTTTGTTTCAAATGTTAGAGCAAACCTCGAATATGCTATACAACTTAGGANAGGGGGGGGGGTGAGAGGAAGCCTTCAGGCGCCACTTTTAAAACATTTTTACTTATTTTATAAATTGCGTTGTTCTGCGATCGAAACCTTAATTACACGCTGCATAAAATATAAAGAAATGTATATAACCCAGATGTGAAGATGTGCACATGAATGTCGACTCTCTGTTTGACGCATTTTTTTTTTTCTGAAATCGTGGTCTCGCTTCGTGAATATATTTGACTTGATATGAGAATTGCGTCAAAAATGTCGCGATATACCAGGTATGCATCGTATAGAAACTTGTGCAAAAAATTAACTTCTCTAACATCCTCATCTCTTATTTAAATTCTGTAAAAGTGCTTTGAGCGGAAAATACAGATAAAAAACAGATCAGTAAATACATGGATACGTTTTATTTCGATACGGGTTCGATAATTAGCTACTGCGGATTATGCGCTTTCTTCTGGTACTGTACATTCGTTGATAACCTGTAAAACACGGTCTCTATCTCAGAAGAATCACCGGGTCATTACTACACTTTAAAAATAATATCATAGTAAATAACTGATGTGGAATAAAAACCAAGTGCTTAAGTTCGTAAAAAATTGCGTAATTGTTTAAATTATTCTGTTAATCCTCATTACATCTGAGTTCAGAGAGATCGTGATATTTTTATCTTTGGTATTCACATGATTGCAAAAAACCTTTAACATATAGAGGCAAATTTTTGGTTTAATATAGAATTTCGCAAATAATGTTCTCATCGTATACTGGAATTTTTATTTTATTTTAAGATTTTGGTTATAAATATAATGACCAAACGACAATAAAACCATACTCATGACGAAAATGTCACTTTTGTTAGTTACTCTAACAAAAAATAAATATTCTCAATACTCAAGGTTAGGTTTATTGACTTTTTGCGCCGTTATTAAAATAAATTATCATAATTATGTTATAAAATTACCTTTACAGCTGGGTTTTATTGTTTTCTAAGTGCTACGTTATCGGTTATCGGTATTGCACACGGCTGTAACTATCTTCCGGTTTGAATGATACTGCCAATATACTCATAGCTAGATAAGCTAACCTCCTGAGATACATCAGACCTACTCCTACTAATCAATTTCGGATAGTAGCTAAATTAGAACAACCTCAGCAACGTACATCTCCAGCTTTCATTTTTTACTTGTCATTTGTGACTAGGAGACTTCTAATTATAACATGCTCATGCTCCTAGTTATATCATTATTAATGATGTAATTTATGGTTGAAGCATAATGCAATACTTTCTATTTCAATAAAAATTATAACCATAAAATTACAAGTTTTGTACTCAGCCTATGTGAAACGTCATTATTTAAAAAAAATCGTATATAATGCCCAACCTTGCTCATTATCGTGTAGGCTATTCGGTACAAGCGCGTTATTTTCAAGGGTGTATTACAAAGGCGGTTTGTTATAAAAACGTACCTTTGTATTTGTACATTATTTATTACCGGTCAATAGTACAAAATCTGCTGTAATCTGATTGCCTTACTTTTCCGCATGAAATGTTGCATCTTCAATATTGCAACAGGTACTGGCCGACAAGTATTTTACGCAATACTGTAGGTGTAACATTTGTTACCTAGCAAGACAATCAGTTTTGTAAGAAAAAAAAGCTGTTTCGTTTTCTCTTCTGTCCCGCTGAGCTTTACACGGCAAAAGCTGGAATTGGTTTTACTGAATTAGTTGCCAGCATTATTTTTTGTAATACTGCGTGTGTATTAGAGCAAATTTAATTACACTCTGCAATGCGAGGATATAAAGATGCAGCGTATTTAACAAACGAGTAATATATTCCATGTTTATTGAAATAGAGATATGCAATTAATATGGTATATTTATAATATCTCTGTGTTGCAGACACACAATATTTCACTTTTAGTGTCGCAAAAAATTGTTTCGGTAACTAGTTTCCGAGGAATTATTTGTAAAACGTATAAAAAAATTATATTTTGTTATTCACCGTTTGCGAGTAGGGAAACAATATCATATAGTCAATTTCCTTAGATATTGGCTGGTTTTAAATGCAACAGTTTTTAAGTAAACTTTTTCTAAACTTGAAGCAGTGAGAATTTAGTCAAATCAGTGAAAATTGAGCATTTGATTATCGGTGCCCGATATCTATTACAAAATGGTGGCTGAATTTCACTGATTTGTTTGTGTTTCTCACTGAATGTCAAGAATTACATTGCTATACATCACTTGCTCCCAGTTAATTTGCTTGATTCACCAGTCGGCAGTAGTTTATCAACTGACTTTCAGTGAATGTTACTTCACTGATTGATTGATATCACTGATTTGGACTTAAAGTGTAGACGTCCGCCATCGAAGTTCGCCCCAGTCAGGTAAGGAAGTGTCTTCATTCAAGAATACGCGGTCAATTTTTTCTGTTTACTTTTCATCATTAACAAAGCACTTTCAAAATCAACCTCCGAAAAACGTCATTGCCCCAACTTGCGTATATTATAACGGGCACACTGAACTGCATGCGCGCAATAAAAAATGGTAACGACAGAAGTTAAGTAGTTCCGTGTCTTAACTCTGAATGAAAAGTGTTAGGTAAACATCTTTAAATACTTAAATGATTAATTTTACTTTGAGTTATTTTTTTAAAGCGTATGTAGGGAATTTTAAAATAATTGCTTTTCTAATAATTCCACGGTTCTTACATGACCGAAGCATGAATAAAGTGACCGGGCCATCGGCAATGTTAATATTTCACGGGGCGGAAGAATACACGATGTGCAAATTAAAATCATACGTTATTAAAAACCAAATAATAAAGAACCGATATTAGTAAAACAAGACAAATAAATGAATTATTATAGGTTAAACAAGATAATCGCACAAAATCTCTGGCACGTGTCAACCACATCCCGCCAACAACACCAGGAACGAAGGTTAGTAAACAAATGGCCGCGTTACTTTCACCTTGAGCGTGATCATGTGACTATGCAAGAAACGTTGAAATCTAAATGCGTTAGCATCACGTCATTAATAATTGGCATAATAAGATACAAGTCTTTTCGACACCCATATGTAAGCGATAAATTAACAATTACGTTAAACCTTCGGAACNGAACTATTTCCTCTCTTTGTGCTGGCAACCTAATGGCATAACTGTATCCGCGCTNCGCCGCTGTCTGTAATGTTATATGCATGTAGCTAACGGCTAGGGTGTTTTTTCAAAGGTTGATTTTCAAAAGTTTCTTCCAGTCGTGAACCGACTGTATAAGTATACCCTGAGCAGGGCTTTCAGAACTGCTCAGTTTACTGCGAACAACCTTTAACCGTCGGGAGGATGCAGGCGTGCACGCCAGATATTTAAGTCTAGCCTGAGCGGCAAACACAACGCAGAAACATGCGTCATCCTTCAGGATACGACGAGGCCTTGACTCGGAGATGTTTCGAGTCCAGTTTGAATCAAAATGTTCTACGCACCGAGTTCGGTACCACAGCGGTTTGGAACCAACCACAAGCAAGACATGCTGTATATAGTCTCTGGTCTGTGCGCGTAAAGGCAGTTTCACAAGTTTTAAATTTTGTTGTACTTTTGCAAGAATAACTCTTGGAAGTACTGTTGCCAAAATAAAATCTTTCGCAAGTTGACGAAAAAGTTTGTTATAAAAAAAAAGCCGTTTGTAATGTCACAGATCACAGTTTCGTATTTCAACTTAAAGTACTGATAAGTGGAAATATAATAATTTTATTTGTGCTCCGAATAACGACTGTAATGAATAAATACGAGAACAGTGAACAAATCTAATTATATTCACAGAATTAAAAACAATACTCTGTCGATTCCGGGATTCCAGACAGAAACGCTAGCGTTACGAACCAAAGCCTTTTTTCCGTACGACCAATTTGTCTTATAATGATTGGCTTTTCATTAATGTTGAAATAAATGTGTGTTTCATTTTACTACGGGCAATAAAAAATAATGCCTCGTTGTGGGAAGAATTCAGGTTAGTGATTTAGAGAATTACTGCACTTTAGAATAACATTAATGGTCTGGACGCGTACTGCACATTTTCGCAGTTGCAGTTTTATCAATTTGGAAAACGATGTCTTATTAATGTTAGCTTCCGAACTACTGTTACTGATATTACACATGTTCACAGTGTTAACTATTTTCCTTCCAAATGTATTGCGTTTCACACAATTTGGAAGACGTACTTGCCTTGTACTCAATACGTAATGGAGAAATTTGTTAGGGAGTGTACTGGGGTAAATGTTATGGGAGGGTGTTTTGTATGTACTTGCTCATCTGTAAAGTTCAGTAACCAAAAATTTAGTCTCATAAATTATAACGAGGTTTAAATACAAGTCATTTTCTACATGGAAGTGATATTTTGTTGTATAAATAGTTATAATGTAATCTTTTAGAACATTTCTTCATGAGCCACTGTTGGACATTTTGCAATGACGTTTCGTAATGAACTTTAATATTTTATACTTTACGCGGATTTGTTAGCTGTGTATGTGGAAAAGAATGAATATTTTTAGTACTTGAATGTATATTTTTGTTCTTTATCTGTGCACAATACAACCATCTTTCAGTTGCTGTATAACTGAGCGTGACACACATATAATTACTTGCATTACTAAATGCAAAAAATTCAACAAGAGTATTAAAAAATGTTTGCTTACGTAAGAAATAGGCTGACTTATCTGTATTCAGATTGTAGTTGGCAAGTTAAATGTCGGAAATATAATTATATGCCATGCGTCGACAGAATGCGAAGCTAATACAATTTAAAGAGAATATGTTGAAATCATTATACGCAGTTACTTATAAGTTATACAACTTTGGGTGAAAATCTGCCTGCTATTTTGTACGCCAAGCGCAATTTTTGGTCACCTATGCGTAGAGACCTGAAGAATTCGCGGATTCATTCAGGTACAAGCTAGACTCCAAAAGACGTGTGTTTATATAACTTTAGCCGTTGATCCACGCGGTGTTTGACACCTCCTGGAGAACGCTGGTCCACTTGTCGCCTCCCACTGTGACAGCAGGCAACCAATGCGCAGTTGATATCTGCATATGTGTTCATAAGACTGTAGAATCTAGTCTGCAGGTCATTGAATTCGCGAATTTTCCAGGTCTCTACCTATGCAGTTTTATTTTTTATAGCATATTAAATTTTGATTGTCCTTACCCAGATAAATCCAAAACCAGTTTACATGTCATTTTATACAGTTTTTTAAGACGAATCCAACGATATGTCGATAATTTAAATCGGATAAATAGTTTGCGAAAAATGAGAGTTTCAATTTCACTGAAGATTGCCTCCACGAATACATTATTAAGTATTCCTTTTCTCTCGTGTTAATTTGGCCAGAAATCTACGCTTCGAAAAGCGCCGTTACTTAATAGTTTTTAAATTCGTATCGCGAACGATAGAGTGAAACGTCTGATAATTACACTATCAACTGCCTTTCCCGAATCAAACATGTGGGAAAGGAAGGGGTGAAGGTGTTTGTGTTCCTATCCAGAACTCTTAGAATGAAGAAAAAAGGACAGGGGGTGAATATCTCCACGTGATTTTCCCAGGGATGAAGGAAAGGGCAGCTTAATTAATAAACAAAACCAAAAACACACTTTTTTAACAACAAATTTGCTGGATTACGGCTAAGGTTGATGTTCCTGCGTCTTGCACTTTTTTACGTACATTTATTTGTACTCGTCAAAATTAAAAGACGTATTTGCTATTACGTTGCACGAACACATTTAACGCCTGCTTTGCAATTTATGTACAAAGAATTGAAAATGCTTTTACAGTTCTCCATTTTATTTCTACAATATTGTTACAAGAATGCCCGAGGGGCGTATCCGAGTTCGTTAGGGATGGAGGTCTTAATAAAAATAAAATAACTAAATTCAATAATTATATTTATTCTCAATGCTACAGACAGTCAAACATCTGTTATCTACCAGTCTGAACTTCCTATTAACTCTTATTGTTCTTATTGAGCGCAATATTTAATTACTACCTCCATTTCAATCAAAGTCTTTATCACAGTCTTTACTCTTGCTAATGTCCCTTAAACTGCTTCAATTATTTCCATTAGTTTAGTTAAAACTGTCTAATTCCATCGTCCCGAACGTCTTTTCACTCACGCATCCAGTCCACAGTCCCGCAGATCAGTCCCGCTCTTCACTGCACACAAGCCCGCCTACGCACTCTCGCAGATCGCTGCAGTCGTCCCTCGCCGCTCTGGAATCGCCTAACTGTCGCTTAAGTTCGCACGAAACGCCAAACTCTCGGCTCTTAACCACACGCTCTTCAGAGGTCTGCATGTGGTATTTATACTTGACGTAGGTGCCGTCTAGAACGTTCTCGGCAATCCAAGATGTTCTGGTAAATGTAATGGTGATGACGACGCCATTCTTGCGTGATAAATTGAGAAATGTGAGATTCTCGGGGTCAGCGAGGCGCGAGCTGCGATAAGTTTATCGGCGTGTTTCGACGGCGTCCTTTATGATAGGCTGCTCGCCTTCTGTAACAGATACGTGGCCGCCGGCCTATCGCTCACCTGTTCATTCAAAACAATCCTTTGACTTGCTGCTGCCGCTATCATATAACTGCTGTCCTTAACTTCCGCTCGATCGCGCAGGATGCGAAGCAGGAGCGCGTAACAATATGAAACACACTAATAAAATACTTTTGACTCTGCTGATCACATAGAAGTTGATGTGCCTACAGTCTGAGCAATGAGCATGTACAGTAAATAAATGTTCTCCCTGTGTTAAGTTGTATTTTTCTTCGTATATTGAGAGTTTCGTGGATTTTTCTGACACTTTTATGGCCACATACCGCTTACAATTAGTACGCTTCTCAACACATTCCCATCCGTTAGATGAAGTTAACAGCAAACGTAGATATTCAAAACGTCCGCAGAGATTCAGTTGAAAACTGGTCATCATTCAAGTATTTTTGAGTAACATCTAGTTTCTCGATTGTGGATAAAACATAGGTTTGTACAATTATTTTTAAGTATGAAGATACCGTTACAAAGTCTTAAAAGTAGAATAGAGACGTGTAGTATACTCATATCTTAGTTGCCAGACCCTTAAAATGACGGGGTTACCGCTGAAATTCAGTTCCATAGAGTCGTGTTGATGACGAATAAATGTGCACCACAGTTCAGTGTAATAATACGACCTACTTAACAGCTAACCATGGACTGTATGTGGCGATTACAACGTCGAAGGCGCGTTTATGTGTATGAAGGTGAACCTTTGTTACACTCACACGAGCGCTCACAGATCGAGGCTGGCTCGGCAGTTGTAATCGGCATTTGGCTGTCGAACAATCTGTGTCATCCAGATCTTATATTGGACAGACAGCCTAATGTTAGGCCCGAAGTCTGCATTAGCTTGTCAGATGTTGTTAACTTTGAAAATCGTTTCTTAGGTTATGGCCGAAATAGAAGAGAAATAATTATGGCAAAAGGGAACAGTTATTTCATATGTTAGAGGAAGAAAATTACAACAAAATGTGTACAGAACAAATTTTTGATTAAATTTGTATAATATCATTGTAATACGAAAATGTCAAAAATACTCGTAACCAATATTTCACAAAAATGTTTACGGTATTTTCGGCATTTGGAAATTCATGGATTTTCAGATTACGTCACATCTGCATCCCTCATTATATTTTTATTTTCATGGTAAGATACTTTTGTTATTACTTTTCTCAGTAATGATTTTTTTTATTTAGAACCTCTGTCGCCAATCTGCTTACAGCGAAAGTTACATTGCTAACGGTCGACTGCACACACCTGCCGACTGTTCATTCTAGAAGGGCCTAAGTGCACAGCTAAACATATGACATGGGATAGAGATAGAGACCTGATTTTGGGTGCTCGGCTTCCTTTTACGTACCCTCTTGCCATAGGCGACGACTTCTCGTTTCCGAATTTTAGACGGTGGAGGGGGGGGGGGAGCAAGTCTTAAACTTTCTGTAAATTCACTCACGTTTATTTTAATATTCTCCGTCCATCTACCTCTCTATCTCACTCTCTTTCTCAACATGTGTTGTATTTTTGTGCGTGAAGTTATGCACAAATGTAACACTGTATGTCACGTATTTCAAGGTTGTAAACAACAAAAATTACAAATATTTAAACGAATACAGTATTTAAAGATTGCTTGCAAAGGCAACGCAAACTATAAAAGCACCCCAAACATTGCAGTGTCTGAATCAAATACTGAAATGTATAAATTTAAATACAACGCATTAAATCATTGTAAAGAATGAGGCAGTAAGCTTCATCATAAGCTATACACTTTTTTTACAAACTGAACTAGTGGCTGAACACCCAGCGATTAGGATGGGAAAAGGGGGGGGGGCAACGACCCTACTGGCTGAAAAGTGGATGCGATAACGCCCCCCCCCCCTTCTCCTTTACCAGCCAGTACTCGGCACCTACGCTCTTCCAGTTTCTAGGTCGTTTACCATTATTTCGCTTTTGCATGTACGGAGTGTCCAGCTGTCTCCAAAATACGAAATCTCTCCACGTCAAGGTCAGAAGCTCTTCCGATAAGGTGCGCATCGGATATCACCGGCTCTGAGGAAGTATCTAGGTCGGCGAGTCGGCGGGCGAGACAACTGATAGGCCTCAGGAATCGGTTACAGCATTCTAGAGCAGATGATAGTTTATGTGCAACCTGCCTTACTTCACTTGAGGCAGCTCGAATTTCACGGCTTTCTTCTTCTTTAGCTTCATTGTGACTTCATTGAAACGAGAATTCCTTGTTTGCCGCTGCGATTCTTTCACACCGACGTTAAGTATTTTACAAGTACATTTGAGGTGGGGTTAGTGTCTTGTGTCTAACCGACAATTACACAGTTAAGAAGTGTGTGTCTAGCAAAATTTTTGACTTTACAAGACATGTGTCTGGCTGCCTACATACGGACCTTTTTTCTTACAGGGGCAGGCATGATCAATTATTAAACCTAATAGTAGATATAAAATAAGATATGCTTGGGATTTCAAACCACTTGTTATTGCATGGCCAAACAACTGTGTAGTTAATTAAAAAAATATTTCGAAGGTTAAATAAAATTTGAAAAGCAATAATTTGTTTTTCCGGTACTCAACAAAATATACAGTCGAGTTCACGAAACCATTTTGTTGAGTGAACGAAACTTTAACCAGAACCAAATATTTAGTTAATCAAATGTACACGTTTGTTTACCTGTATTCAAATAAGTAATCTGTTGGTTGACAAAATAATTTCATTTTTTGTATGGACTAGGAAGTACACGGTGTTTTACGTCAAGGCCTAAGAGAGCGTAGGACATATAGGATGATTTATTCTAAATGAACTAATTAGAACTAATTATTGTGTTCCGTTAAGCTTCAGCGACGAGATAGTAAAAAATCTACAGTTTTCCTGGCATCAGAAGAATGCAACATGGCTATATTTTTAGCTATACGACATGGACAATACTGGCAACCAGACTTTGCCCAGAATTAACAGTTTAATTGATTCGAATGGAGCAGTGATATTAACTTTGATACCATTCATTTATCTTGAACATTGGGTAAAGACACAGTTCTTGCTGTAAATCCTCACGAAATAGTCAAGTGGTGTGAGATCTGGAGTATTCGCAAGCCAAGCAATTGTTCGACATCACTGTCCATAACTGTTGTCAATAAATGTTTGACAAAGTTTCACGTCTCAAGTGACCAATATGGAGATGTACAAGCTTGTCGAAAGATCAAACTGTTCATCTCACGCAGTAAAACATTTTCTATAGGCAATTCTCGGTTCACATTTTTTAAAATCAAACCTTTGGAAAATCACCCTATGTATGACGTGTATGATTGCAATGTATCACAGGCGTTTTATACTTCTGTTAACACATAACTATGTTATTTTTGTTTAAATTAAACTTTTACTTATATTTTATATATTAATTAAATAATTTTATTTCCTATTTATATGAATACAAACAGGGAGAAGATAGGTGTGTTGGTAATTCCTAGTAAGAAATAGTTCATTTGCCAAATGTTATTACCGTCAGTGTGCACGAATCCGATGCGTCGTTCCTTTGGTGTAATTTTCCATACTTGGCTAAGCATCGTTTGCAATAGGCGGAGGAATATAGTGAAAGCAGAACGTTAGCAGCGCTTCCGAAAAGTTGGAAGTAACTGTGAATGGACTATAGTAAACACAATAATCTGTATTGTAAGTTTTTAACCTAGACTTTGTATGGAAATAGTGACAGACGCCAGGCTGCAAGTATAGCAATCAGAGGCGTGCGCAGGGTTCAGTAATTGGGGGGAGGGGGTGCAAACATCACAAAATTAAGAATAACTTGTACGAGATTAAAAACTGAAATTAATAATACACTGAAGAGCCAAAAAAACTGGTACACCTGCCTAATATCGTGTACCCCCCCCCCATCT
>NQII01002635.1:189835-225938 GCA_002778355.1 Clitarchus hookeri | reverse complement strand
ATCGCAAAATCTAAAAAATTCTAAAATACTAACCTCACACTCATCCCAGAACTCTCACCTCGCGCCCTTCCTGCCCCCACCCCTTGTAATTATTATAAAATCCTCTTCAGTGGAGTTTTTATACATGTGGCAATTAATATCCCAACAATGTTAAATATAACGACCTTTTATTAACACCTTATCTCCTTTATTGTTCAGTCAGAAATAATTCACGTGCAATAATATCTGTTAAATTTTTCTGAATTCTGACCGACTGCATTGCAGTCCTTCTTACTTCTTAAGAGAAATTATGCATTCCCGGGTAGCTGAATTTGCTGAATTTCTCGCAAACTATACCTGCAACAGTAGGGTATTATTACACGCACTTAAGCCATTAGACTGAATTACGGATGCCACGGTGTAATTTTCTCCGTTCCTTTGAGAAAACTGCACAGGAAACCCTGTAATTATATTATTAACCATTTTCACGTTTTTCCCTCTTAGAAAATATTTAAAAGAATAAAAGTAAAGAGTGGTGGCTGTAGATAACATTTTTTTACCTTTCTCGGAGAAAAAATGGTATTCCCAGAACATGCATTAACTGCGATATGCGTATAGGCCGAAGCACTCGTTTTACGTAAAACGGTACGGGCGTTAGCAAGCAAGTGATGCGACTTCATTCAGGACACCGATCTGCAATTTTGTCCTTCCCTTTAGCTGTCGTTTTATTAATTGCAAAATGTATTTATTTGTTTTGTTTTTTTAAGAATGTATTACACAAGTAGAAAGCTGTAAAACTTGATTCCTGCACTTAACCCTTCCCGGAAAATACTTCCCTTTCCAGAATATTTANCCCTTATAATCATTATAAAATCCTCTTCAGTGGAGTTTTTATACATGTGCCAATTAATATCCCAACAATGTTAAATATAACGACCTTTTATTAACACTTTATCTCCTTTATTGTTCAGTCAGAAATGATTCACGTGCAATAATGTCTGTGAAATTTTTCTGAATTCTGACCGACTGCATTGCAGTCCTTCTTACTTATTAAGAGAAATGATGCATTCCCGGGTAGCTGAATTTGCTGAATTTCTCGCAAATTATACCTGCAACAGTAGGGTATTATTACACGCACTTAAGCCATTAGACTGAATTACGGATGCCACGGTGTAATTTTCTCCGTTCCTTTGAGAAAACTGCACAGGAAACCCTGCAATTATATTAGTAACCATTTTCACGTTTTTCCCTCTTAGAAAATATTTAATAGAATAAAAGTAAAAATTGGTGGCCGTATATAAAAGTTTTTTTGCCTTTCCCAGAGAAGAAATGGTATTCCCAGAACGTGCATTTACTGCGATATGCGTATAGGCCCAAGCACTTATTTTACGTATAACGGTATGGGCGGTAGCAAGCAAGTGATGCGACTTCATTCAGGCCACCGATCTGCAATTTTGTCCTTCCCTTCAGCTGTCGTTTTATTAATTGCTTAATGCATTTTTTTTTTTTTAGAATGTATACAAGTAGAAAGCTGTAAAACTTGATTCCTGCACTTAACCCTTCCCGGAAAATACTTCCCTTTCCAGAATATTTACTCTTTGAGATCGATAATGAAGTGTGCGACACTTTCTTCCCGTCCAGTGTAATAATGCACTGCGTGAAGATTTAGAAGGCAACAGATTCTCGCAGTTGGAAGTGCATCTCGCATCCTTATAACGATCTTCTGCGCGCTACGCTCAAAGCGAGCTTTACCACAAAGTTTTTTCTAGGAAATGTTGTCGGGCGTTGAGTGTTGAAACGTTTATTATACTTATAATTAGAAAAAAGTAACATGGGTTTTATCTACAGTGGTAATGCCATTTTTTTTAATGACTTAATTTCAACCTTTAGTTTTGAACCAAAACAACTCATTTTGGATTTGTCGTAAGCACTCTTTTAGGCGCAAACGAAACTTAGACCTACATCAAATGTACTTATGTTGCCGAAATCTAATTCAGAAGGTGCCGTGCCGTGCTCATTCTTTTCCTTTGAATACCAGCAACAAGCGGGTAAAAATCGTAACTTAATAAGGTTATACTCCAGTTTATGTTATCTGCGTTAAATATCCTCAGTTTTAATGCGCNCACAAACAAAACTTAGACCTACATCAAATGTACTTATGTTGCCGAAATCTAATTGAGAAGGCGCCGTGCCGTGCTCATTCTTTTCCTTTGAATACCAGCAACAAGCGGGTAAAAATCGTAACTTAATAAGGTTATACTCCAGTTTATGTTATCTGCGTTAAATATCCTCAGTTTTAATGCGCTTCAGACTTTATTCACTAGAACTGTAACTCTAAACTAGTTTCTGCAATGCCGCTTTTTATTACCGCTGAGCTTTAAAAAGCAACGCTCATTCATTTTGTCGTCTTAACTACCGGTGTTATTTAGTTATAGTTGAATCTTATACCCGTATAAAATATTAGTTATTGGCAATCGGTTATTTATTTAACTACCCGAAGAAATAAAAATTGGCCTGTAACACGATATCTGCAGGAAATATCTAAAGGCTTTTAAATTGTATCAGTCTGCGAGGGGTAAAAAATCAGGCCACGAAGTACACATACCTTAAAACGTGACCTTGTATTATTCCATAAACTGTTTTTTGGGAGAAGTAAATTAAAATAACAGTAACTCAAAAACAACACATATAGTCTATTCGCGGTATATTATGAATCAAACCTTTGAAAAAGAACCCAATGAATGACGTGTTTGGTTGTTTCCTAAATATGCACGTCACGCATCGCTAGAGTTTTATACTTTTGTTAATATATAAGTATATTTACTTTTCATTAAATTTAACCTTTATTTTCTCTGTAAATTATAATATTCCATTTATAATTAATAAGAATAAAAACAGAGAGATAATATGTATGTTGGTAATGCCCATTGCGAAATAGTTATCTTGCAAAATATTGTTAGACCGAGTGCACATCAGTGCGGTGCGTTGTCCTTTTGGTATAATTTTCTAGACTCGGATAAGCTTTGTTGGCATGGGCAGAGGAATACCTTGGAAGTAGAACTTNTGAAAAATCAGGCCACGAAGTACACGTACCTTAAAACGTGACCTTGTATTATTCCATAAACTGTTTTTTGGGAGAAGTAAATTAAAATAACAGTAACTCAAAAACAACACATATAGTCTATTCGCGGTATATTATGAATCAAACCTTTGAAAAATAACCCAATGAATGACGTGATTGGTTGTTTCCTAAATATGTACGTCACGCATCGCTAGAGTTTTATACTTTTGTTAATATATAAGTATATTTACTTTTCATTAAATTTAACCTTTATTTTCTCTGTAAATTATAATATTCCGTTTATAATTAATAAGAATAAAAACAGAGAGGAAATATGTATGTTGGTAATGCCCATTGCGAAATAGTTCTCTTGCAAAATATTGTTAGACCGAGTGCACATCAGTGCGGTGCGTTGTCCTTTTGGTATAATTTTCTAGACTCGGATAAGCTTTGTTGGCATGGGCAGAGGAATACCTTGGAAGTAGAACTTTAGCAGGGCTTCAGAAATGTTGGACTTAACCGTGAACGGACTATATTTAAGATTTTCCCTCGGGTGCAAACTTGTGAGCTCTTTCATGTTTTCATATTCATTGAGGAAATGTTGCGAACATACTATTTTATACTCGACTCCCAAGCTTCACCACTGATCCTTTTAGGGGTCCCCCTAGGTCCCGCTAGTAAATTATTGCCTGGAAAATCAGTGTTTTCGCGTATACGCGTATCTCAGTAAATAAACAGTTTGGGAATACATATTTTTTTTTTTCATAAAAAGAAAAAATATATTTTTTAGAGCCGCCACTTTTTACTTTTGTCTTATTGCAGATATTCAAGGAAAACAAAAGTAGTGAAATTATTTAAAAAACAATATTTGTAGTTTATTCGCAGTTTCTTCACACTTTTTGAATCAAACCTAAAAAAAAAATCACCCCCTGTATGACGTGCTTGGTTGTTGCCTAAATATATCAAGTATCGCAAGCGTTTTAAACTTTTGTACAGATAAAAGTACCTTAATTATGGTTCAATTAGACTATTATTTATATTTTATGTATAAATTATAGTATTATATTTATATTTAATACGAATGAAAACAGGGAGAATGTAGGTGTGTTGGTGATGCCTAGTAAAAAATAGTTATTATGCAAAATATCATTACACTCAGTGCGCACGAATTTGGTAAGCTGTCCCTATGGTGTGATTTTCAAAACTCCGTTAAGCCTTGCTTGCATGAGGCGGAGGGATATCCTGGAAGTATAACTTACGTGGGACTTCGGAAAAGTTGGAAGTAACCGTGAATATTCTATTTATGGCTTTCCTGAACAGTTTACTCAATGGACAGGACAAAAGTACGAAGTGACGTTTGTAGTTTAAGGCGAATCCCTAGTATAACACCGGCTCTCAAGAGTCGCCCAAATCTCTCCACTCCTAGTGAAACATTTCAAACGCCTTAAGGTTTGGTCTGGCTATAAGCAAGCATTGCGACGGAACTCCCCAAGGCTGTGCTTTACGTTCCCGGGTGGCTGAATTCCTCGCAAATTAGATACGTAAGAGTAGGGCATTATTACATGCGCCGTATGCCAGTGGATTAAGGGAAACACCCTCATAAAATATTTGCACACTCTTAGAGTTATTTGTAGGGACACCCGAATTTCGCGAAAATATTCCTTCAAATGCTAGATTTCAATAGCCTGCCGGTGTACAAGCAGTATTCACTAGCTTATTGGCCACGAGTATTTATGAGAAAAAATTTTCTTACTGGACGGGCCAATCAGAATTAGGTAGCTCCGATCCTGTACGTCTGTGAATAACGAGCACACATCTAAGACGCACAACACCTAGATCAGTCATTCGAGAAAGGTGGTCTGAGTTAAAGTGTTATGAAATGCAACTGGTAGTGAAATCTTTTCGTGAAAGTCGGGTGTCCTTAGTTATTTGTACGGCGCACCTGTTTTTTTGCGGAAATATTTCAAGACATTTAGTGCAGAATCACTTTCGTGATTGGATCACTTGAATTGTTACGCGTCTTATCTGTCAGCCCGCGAATCACGGACGTTCAGTATCGGCGAATCTTAATTCTGATTGACTCACTCGTGCAGCTTTCAGTTTTAACACAAAGACGGGTAGCCAGTAGTAGCCAAAGGAAATTTCTTAGGGTGTACATAGGATGTTGTCGTCGAGCCTCTGCGTAAATCTTTCCGCGAAAAAAAAGCAGGAGGCCCTAGTTATTTGCATTATAAACAGAAAACAGAAAAAAAATTTCTATATTCACAAATGTTTATCTTACATTTTAAATTCAACGCTCAGACATGGAACTTCTTTCCATCCGTCATTACTAACTTTGCTGGGCGCATACCAACGAGTGTGCCCGTTAATATAGCATATGCAGATAGGGGCAGCGACATTTTAAAAGGTTGATTTCAACAGGGCTCAATTAACCATGAACGGCATTAATTGTGAGAACTAACTTTCGCTGACAACAAACTTCTGCAGCTGTTGAAATAGCGGCCGGTTGTTGATATTGTCTACTGAGTTCAGAATCCTTGACAGTGAAGTCACTGATGACAGAATCAAATGCTTGGCAATCATGAGGGGGAGGGGGGGCAATCGACCGTAACCTATATCAGAGAGTAGGTTAAGTACACATAGGTGAAACAGCTGCTTGTACCTGGAGATCCAGCCGCATACGCTAGCTTGATTACGTCACTGGCCAACAACGCGTCGGAACACCGTTCGCCAATCAGCGCCTCGTAATTTACTCACCGCCCGGCAGCACAGTCAATAGTTAAGGCCCCCGTCTACCCGGCGCTTGAACTGCGCTGCAGTGTGTTTGAAACACACGTTTCCCTACGAAACTATTAAACGCGCGTCCCGTGTTCTGATCTACGAAAAGAACATACACTTCAGGCGAGGCATGTTGAGTGTTTTCAAGACGTCACGCACATTGGAAACACCATTTCGGAGTACCCCAGCGTAGCTAAAAGCGGCGTTTACAAAGCGCTGTATCTCGAAATATATGCGTCTGAAACGTACACAACTACTCAAGGGCCCTGCAGTGAACGTTCCTAGAGACTTTCCACCAATAAAATTATAGGGTCACCGCTGAAAGTCACATAGGTACCGGCAGTGTGACGAGAACACCGCACGTCGGTTCAGAGTGATGAGGCACTTGATGCGCGTGGCAGTGTTGCCCTTATCACTCCCGCCTTTCGAGGCTTCAAACGTGGGAAAAAAGGTCCAGGTAGGCGGGCGCCTTAATTGTTCGCAGCACACGGAAGCCAATCAGACACGAGGCCCGTTGTCAGAGCCTCGCAACGGCCAGTCAGCGAATGGGTACGCCCACGCCAAAGGAACCGCCACGCTATTTCGTTTCTATATGCTTGCCTATTCTGTGCGTGTATATGTAGTAAGGAACCATCCCGGCATTCGTTAAGAGTTATTTCGGAATACCACCGAAAACCGAAATCAGGCTGGGCCAGGGATCAAACCCAGATTCTTCCGATTACGAGTCTAGTGTGTTACCACTACGCCACTTCGCCCAGTCTCTGTGTTATTAACCTCATTAATAATAATACCAACATAACTGTCTGATGTGGTCCTTTCTGTATCGTGTCGGACTAGCAAAACATATAACTGGTTGCTATAGCACATAACTCTGTGCTGCTACTACAGATAAAATACGTTGCTTCAACAGATGGGGCCGCAGTGGCGCAACAAAGGCGAAGCGGGTTCGATTCTCGGCGGGGTCGCTCCCGGATTTTCGCACGTGGGAATCGTGCCGGACGGATCCGCTGGTTGGCGGGTTTTTCTTGGGGCTATCCAGTTTCCACCCGCCCTTGATTTCCGGCGCTGCTCCGTCATTACCTCGCTTCACCTTCATCGACTGTCAAGACCCCGATGTTAAGAGCCGCCCAAACATCTCCAATCTCCAGTTTTAAAGATCAAAGGGCATAATTGGGGAAATTATTTGACAACGATTTGATTATGAAGTTAAATATAAATTTGTGGGGATGCTCTGCAACTTGGTTTATCAGAGTTCAAGTGTGCAACGTTCATATTACGTGTTTAACTGCACAGAAGAACTCGCTGAGTAAAACGCATTGAAGTCACCAAGAGAGTGGCGCAATCCTGTGGACAAAGGAAAGAGAGGCGCTCGATCATCGCAGAGCGCTTATAACTACAGTGTATTCGCGGTTTATTCTCATTTTTTTAATCAAACGTTTGAAAATCACTCTTTGCATGACATGACTGGTTGTCTCGTATGTCATGTACATATTACAAGCGCTTTATACTTTTGTGGTCCTAAAAACATTATTTTGTAGCGGTTATTGAACTGTTTGTTAGTGATTTCAAAATAAGCGCCTATTTTGCTTACAAATAGTTCTGTGTTGTTTGACCACAAACAATTTCGCAGTGTAAAAAGTCACTTTTTTTTTATTTTCGGTGTGCGTGCTGTCTTCACTATCGGCTGTTAACTACCTGAAAAATTGCCAAAAGTACTTGATCAAGCAGAAACGTTAATTTTCGTTTGCGTTTAACTCTCCAGCCAAAACGTACTCCTATTTTTTTTTAAATAATATTTCGCGTTGTTGTAAGTTGCTCTAGTAGCGTTTGAATCTTGCTCAGATCAAGTGGATTAAAATTTCAAAACACCTAAACGAAGGTTCTTAAGTGAAATTTTTTTAATGAATTTGAATGGCGAAAAGCTGGAGTTTGCGGCAGAGAGGCCTCCTTGCCTGTTGTTACGCGGGCCTTATTATAAGCGGTCGTTCGATTCTAATAGAAAAAAAAATGTTATGGGATATTTTAATAAATATCTTTCTTTCGGACGGAAATGAAATTCGATTTCTTTTATAATCAATTAGCGGTTTCTTCTCACTGACATGCTTGCTTCTTTCCTAAATGTGTCATGATCCGCAAGAGTTTTATACGTGTGTTAACATAACAAAACCCCTTTTTTTAACTTCTATTTCTATTTTATTTATAAATTGCAATATTTCACTTATAATAAATATGGATAAAACCGGAAGGAAATATGTGTATTGGTAATAATACCTAGTAAGAAATAGTTCTTACAAAATATATTATTACACTGAGTGCGCACGAATACGGCGCATAGTCCCTTTGTTTGGTGTAATTGTATATACTGGGTTAAGCTTTGTTTAAATGAGGCGGAGGAATACCCCGAAAGTAGAACTTAAGTAGGGTTTCAGAAAAGTTTTAAGTAACCGTGAGTAGACTGTATAATGTTGGATTTCGAAACATAAATGTGGCCGTTGAAAAGTGTCGAAGCCAGCAAAAATCGCTGTAAATAGCCCTCTGTTTACTATATATATTATTCTGTAAAACAGTGTTTTAAACTATGTGCAGCCAGTGTGCTTTATCTTTTCTGAACATACCTACTGCTGTATTAAAACTCTATAGTCTCCGCTTAAAATTCTGAGGAACCACAACACACGTTAAGCTTGTTTATGTTATTTTCCATCATCATTGCCGTGGTGGTGTAGTGGTCAGACTACTCGCCTGCCACCAAGATGAACTGGGTTCGATTCCCGGCAGGGTAGCCCCAAAATCGTACCGCTGGTCGCGGGTTTTCTCTGGGATCTCCCGCTTTCCACCGCNCGTGGGAAAAAAGGTGCAGGTAGGCGGGTGCCTTAATTGTTCGCAGCACACGGAAGCAAATCAGACACGAGGCCCGTTCTCAGAGCCTCGCAACAGCCAGTCAGCGAATGGGTACGCCCACGTCAAAGGAACCGCCACGCTATTTCGTTTCTATACGCTTGCCTATTCTGTGCGTGCATATGTAGTAAGGAACCATCCCGGCATTCGTTAAGAGTTATTTCGGAATACCACCGAAAACAGAAATCAGGCTGGGCCAGGGATGAAACCCAGATTCTTCCGATTACGAGTCTAGTGTGTCACCACTACGCCACTTCGCCCAGTCTCTGTTTTATTAACCTAAATAATAATAATACCAACACAACTGTCTGTCGTGGTCCTTTCTGTATCGTGTGGGACTAGCAGAACATATAACTGGCTGCTACAGCATATAACCCTATGCTGATACTACAGATAAAATACGTTGCTTCAACAGATGGGGCCGCAGTGGCGCAGAGGCTAGAACGCTCGCCTCCAACCAAGGCGACGCGGGTTAGAATCCCGGCGGGGTCGCTCCCGGATTTTCGCACGTGGGAATCGTGCCGGACGGATCCGCTGGTTGGCGGGTTTTTCTTGGGGCTATCCAGTTTCCACCCGCCCTTGATTTCCGGCGCTGCTCCGTCATTACCTCGCTTCACCTTCGTCGACTGTCAAGACCCCGATGTTAAGAGCCACCCAAATCTCTCTAATCTGCAGTTTTAAAGATCAAAGGGCATAACTGGGGAAATTATTTGACAAAGATTTGATTATGAAGTTAAATATAAATTTGTGGGGATGCTCTGCAACTTGGTTTATCAGAGTTCAAGTGTGCAACGTTCATATTACGTGTTTAACTGCACAGAAGAACTCGCTGAGTAAAACGCATTGAAGTCACCAAGCGAGTGGCGCAATCGTGTGAACAACGGAAAGAGAGGCGCTCGATCATCGCAGAGCGCTTATAACTATAGTGTATTCGCGGTTTATTCTCATTTTTTCAATCAAACGTTTGAAAATCACTTTTTGCATGACATGCTCGGTTGTTTCGTATGTCATGTACATATTACACGCGTTTTATACTTTTGTGGTCCTAAAAAAAATTATTTTGTAGTTGTTATTGAACTGTTTGTTAGTGATTTCAAAATAAGCGCCTATTTTGCTTACAAATAGTTTTGTGTTGTTTGACCACAAACAATTTCGCAGTGTAAAAAGTCCCTTTTTTTTATTTTCGGTGTGCGTGCTGTCTTCACTATCGGCTGTTAACTACCTGAAAAATTGTCAAAAGTACTTGATCAAGCAGAAACGTTAATTTTCGTTTGCGTTTAACTCTCCAGCAAAAGCGTACTCCTTTTTTAAATTTTTTTTTAAAATAATATTTCGCGTTGTTGTAAGTTGCCCTAGTAGCGTTGAATCTTGCTCAGATCAAGTGGATTAAAATTTCAAAACACCTAAACGAGGGTTCTTGAGTGAAATTTTTTTAAATAAATTTGAATGGCGAAAAGCTTTCGGAACATTGCTTTGTGCTTAACTCGTGCCTCGAAGTTTCTTTATGGTTACGCCAGTAGGTTTTACCCTCCACATTTGACCACTGCGCATACAAACTGCAACCCTTCAAACTGTATTCCTGGTTACGCCACTGGAGACAGTATGCTGACTACTCTCTCTCTATATCCCTCTCTCTATCCCTCTCTATCCCTCTCTCTCTATTCCTCTCTCTCTCTATCCCTTTCTCTCTATCCCTCTCTCCCTCTATCCCCTTCTTCTCACTCTCTCTCTCCAAACCACGTGGTCTTGACTTTCGTGATGGCATGAAAAAAAATGCCGACCTCGAAAACGGTTTGCGGCGTATCTGTCATGCGTTCTCAACACCGTAGTAATTCGAAAGATCCGCCCTTCTCGGAGTGAAATGTTATTGATTCCAGAGTGACTTGTCATATAGCACATTCACAGCAGAGATCCAGCCCATATGACTGCAGTTTAAGGCAGGGAGGCCTCCTCTCTAGTCGTAACGCGGGCCTCATTATAAGCGGTCGTGTAGATTCAAATTAAAAAAAAAAATGCTATGGGATATTTTAATAAATATCTTTCTTTCGGACGGAAATTAAAGTCGATATTTTTATAGTCAATTCGCGGTTTCTTCTCACTGACGTGCTTGTTTTTCTTTCCTAAATGTGTCATGTATCGCAAGAGTTTTATACTTGTGTTAACATAAAAAAAACCTCTTTTTTTTAACTTTTGTTTCTGTTTTATTTATAAATTGCAATATTTCACTTATAGTAAATATGGATAAAACCGGAAGGAAATATGTGTATTGGTAATAATACCTAGTAATAAATAGTTCTTTCAAAAAATATTATTACACTGAGTGCGCACGAATACGGCGCATTGTCCCTTTGGTGTAACTGTATATACTGGGTTAAGCTTTGTTTGCATGAGGCGGAGGAATATCCTGGAAGTAGAACTTAAGTAGGGTTTCAGAAAAGTTCAAAGTAACCGTGAGTAGACTGTGTAATGTATGATTTCGAAACATAAATGTGGCCGTTGAAAAGTGTCGAAGCCAGCAAAAGTCGCTGTAAGTAGCTCTCTGTTTACGATATTTATTGTTCTATAAAACAGTGTTTTAAACTATGTGCAGCCACTGTGCTTTATCTTTTCTGAACATAACTACTCCTGTATTAAAATTCTATAGTCTCTGCTTAAAATTCTGAGGAACCACAACACACGTTAAGCTTGTTTATGTTATTTTCCATCATCATTGCAGGGGCCGTGGTGGTGTAGTGGTCAGACTACTCGCCTGCCACCAAGACGAACTGGGTCCGATTCCCGGCAGGGTAGCCCCAAAATCGTACCGCTGGTCGCGGGTTTTCTCTGGGATCTCCCGCTTTCCACCGCCCTTGCATTCAGGCCCCGCTCCGTACTCACCTCGCCCCCCCCCTCATCGGCTCTCAAGACCTCGTTTCTAAGAGCCTCACAAACCTCTCCACTCCCCTCCACCACCTTTGCATTGCTTCCTTACCGTGAAATGTTAAAAACAATTTTTTTTTTCTAGACAGTCCCCTTAGTATGTGTGCGGGGAAGCACGAATGTTACGAATAAGTGTGTCATACTTCCGCGTGCGCCGTGGAGCTTGTAAACAATAACGTGGGCAAGGTGACAAACAGTCGCGGCTCCACGCTGGATGTAAACTGTCCTGCGTGTTTACGCTTTTTATTTACCACACCCGCTCCGGGTTGGCGTCGGGCGTGTGCAACGAGCGCGTTTGGTCCCAGTATTGTAGTCTGAACGCCGTTCTGCATTGCTTTGTAGTTGTCCAAGCATTGTGCTTTCAAAGTCGATGATAATTATTGCAACAGAGACCGACAATGCATGAAGTTTTTAACCCCTTTGGGTACACATTAGTTTTTCGTTTTAGGTGTTGCGAACGAAGGAAAATTTTTGGCATGAACAGTACTTATGAGTTTCTTGTAACAACCAACACTATCCGCATTGGTGCTAGCTTGTGGACTCGCACAGTAACGAACATGATTTCACTTATTCTGCAACATGTCACACGCGAACGGGTATACTCGGGATAACATGTTAAGGGATTAATATCGTGCACACTTTCTTTATAACTAAGGAAAGTCAGATTATTTTACAGACGGGCAGGGATGATAAACTACCATCATGGCATAATTTACAATACAATTAAAACTCATCTCCCTGTATTATTGCAATTCGTAACTTTGCAGCTCACCTCTCCGACTATCACATCCACCATGTTCTCTGTTTCGGCACCTGATTGCCTACATAGAACAAAGTCAAGCTATCGTTGTCCGTTTGTTGTTCAGTCCAGTTCCTTGGTTATTAATATATATATATATATATATTGTTGGCATATTAAAAATTTAAATACATACGGAAGATAAGAGCGTGGCAACAAATTTCTCTCATTATTTTACCCACTCGAATTACGAAATAATTGCCAGTGTTGCTTANTCGAATTACGAAATAATTGCCAGTGTTGCTTAATCACCCTCTCTCTCTTCACCAAAGTATTGTTAAGTTCAAAGCGTTCCGGGTCTGCTAAATTTACGACTTCACCGTGTGGTCACCTAACATTACACAAAATTTAGTTTTTTTTTGTTTACGAAAACTACTGTTAATGTTAGTTTGTTTCCTAGTAAAACCCTGATAAAAAAATATTGAAACAATGTACCTGAATCCAGGCACGATTAATTTTTTTTATTGACAATAAATACTCAGAAAAGTGCTGCCAAGTGCTAAGTCATCTGGCTTAAAATTCCAACAAAATAACGTCATTTTACCAAAAGATTAGAACTCCCTCGGTCTAAAACGTCATTTGACATAAAGACCACTTGGCTTAAAATATTTTAAAGCCAAGAGACTATAGTCCATTCACGGTTACTTCCAAATGTTCTGAAGTCCTGCTAACGATCTACTGCCAGAACATTCATCCGCCTCATCCAAACAAAGCTAAACCGAGTTTAGAAAATCACGTCAAAGGGACAACGCACCGCGTTCGTGCGCACTCAGTGTAATGATATCGTTGCAAGAACGCCCGAGGGGCGTATCTGAGTTCGTGAGTGGTGGAGGTCTTAATAAAAATAAAATAACTCAATTTGATTTAGTTTATTCACACAGCTATTATTTACAGCATTAATCTGTCTATCTCTTCTAATACTCTTTTTATTTCTCAATGAGTGCAATATTTTATGTCTATTTCTGCTCTAATTAAAGTCCTTGTTAATGTCAATGTTTGGTTGTAGTTAATTAACTCATACTCATCGTTAACACTCTTCCAGTCTGTCTGTTGCCATCATTTGTAACGTATTTCACCCACGCATCTAGTCCAGTTGTCCTGCCTGCCAGGCGCACTCTTCACTGCTTGATACTCGCACTCGCAGATTTCCCTTCCGCAGGTCACTTCTCTCGCCACCCGTCGTCTTCGCTGAAACTCAGCCACTCGCTCATTCAACAACTCTCTCGACCCGGAGGCCCGTCGCACGATTCATACTCTGCTGGCCTTGACATGGAAAGTTCGATGCTCCCCGAGTCACGCGGACAGAATCTAGGGCAGTAAGCAACTAGAAGATTCCTCAGATAGACGCAGAAACTCAATACAACCAGGGTCAGCAGCGGGTGCCGCAGAAATGATTGTCGTGTCGGCTCGCTTTCTGTAACAGATACGCGGCCACCGGCCTATCGCTCGCATGTCATTCAAAACAATCCACTGACTTGCCGCCGCCGCTATCATATAACTGCTGTCCTCCACTTCCGCTCGCTCGCGCGGGATGCGAAACAGCGAGCGCGTAACAATATTATGCATGAGAACTATCTCTTACTAGGTATTACCAACACACCTATTTTCTCACTGCTTGTTTTTATATTAATTACAATTGAAATAGTTTACTGTGTATGTAAAACATACATAAAATGTCAATTTAACACAATTATTGAACGATTGTGATACATGGCATATTTACAACCAAAACACGTCATGCACGGGGTGATTTTTCAAAAGTTTGATTCAAAAAGTGAGAAGAAACGGCGAGTGGGTCATATTAGGTGAAATTGCGGGTATCCGGTCCGATTTACAAGTAGATCGAAGATCGAAACCACGCCGTCTGGTGGGGTCGAGGGTGGTGTGTGATCATGTGGATCGGTCGGCACTCCGGAGTACTGTAAGCGCTCGCAGGGCAGGAGGTGAATGCCCCACCTCCCCTCCCCTCCCCACCCCCCGTTTTACCAGCCCGTAGCTGTGACCAATCACGGCGTCAGCCGCCGAGGCCTGCCGTTGCGAATGTCGTAGTAAAATGCATTCCGCGGTCCGTCTGCTAGATCCTGCTGTGGCCCCCGTTTCGCTCCGTAGATATGGCGGCACGTACGGTCCCCATTCAAGGCTACCGCCAACTTTTCTGAAGCCCTGCTGNCAAGGCTACCGCCAACTTTTCTGAAGCCCTGCTGAAGTTCTACTTCCAGGATATTCCTCCGCCTCGTGCAAACAAAGCTTAACCCAGTCTATGAAATTGTACCGGAACGGCAACGCACCGCATTCGTGCGCACTCAATTCAATAATATTCTGCACGAGAACTGTTTATTACTAGGCATTACTTGAGATCTGAAAAATTCGCGAGTTCGATGACCTGCAGGCTAGACTCTACAGTATTATGTACAATTATGACGATATCCACTGCACATTGGTTGTCTGCTGTCACAGTGGAAGGCGACAATTGGATACCGTTCTCCAGGAGATGTCAAACACCGCGTGGACCAATCGCTAAAGTTGTATGAAAGCACGTGTTTGGGTTTCTGGCTTGTCCCAAAATGAATCCGCGAATTCTTCAGGTCTCTTGGCATTACCAACACACCTATCTTCTCACTGTTTTTATTTATATTAGTTATAAATAAAATATAAATAAATGTTTAATATAATAAAAAATAATGTACTTTTCTGTTAACGTTCGTATAAAACGCTTCTTATACACGTCATATTTAGGAAACAACCAAAACACGTCATGCACGGTGTGATTTTTCAAAGGTTTGATTAAAAAAGTGTGAAGAAACAGCTAATAGACTATAACTCTGAACCGAAGCGAGATACGGGGGGAGAGTGCGCATGCTAATCGCGCAGTAGCTGCTCTCCAGCATTGAACTGCTTTTCTGCCAATAGCACCGTCAAAAACAACGTGGACAGGATCTGAGGTTATGACACTGTGTATGTAAGCAAGTGCTTTGAAATGTTTGTAAACTTATTATAACCATGGTTTTATTGCAACAACTGTATACACAAGTTATAGTCTATTCGTAGTTTCTTCACACTTTTTGAATTTAACCTTTGAAAAATATGCCAAATATGACGTCTTTGGTTTTTTCCTAAGTATGTCATGTATCACAAACTTTTTATACTTGTCAAAATCAAAGTACCTCATTTTTGGTTAAATTTAATTTTTACAAATGTTTTATCTCTAAATTATATTGTTTAATTCATAATTAATATGAATAAACTACAATGATAAAACAAGTGCGTTGGTAATGCCCAGTAAGAAATAGTTCGTATGAAAAATATTAGTAAGCTTAGTGCGCACGAATGTGGTGCGTTGTCCTCTTGGTGTAATTTTCTAGACTCTTTTAAATTTTATTAGCATGAGGCGGAGGAATATCCTGAAAGTAGAACTTTAGCAGGGCTTCAAGAAAGTTTGAAATAACCGTGAATTAACTATAGTTAAGAGTATTTTATTAAAATAAAAGGGTGGGTGTGTTGATATTTCAAACGTAAAAATGTACGTTCAACAGTGTTGGCCATGTGATTTTTGACAGTTTTATTGGCTATGTTGGGGTCATGCGTAGAAGATAAAAACTGGTATATCTCCTCCTTAGTATGCACTCTGGACAACACCACACACCCGTTCCTTAAATATAGGTTCCATCATCGTTTGATTGTCAGCTTTCGTTTCACGTTAGGTACTAGAGGCCGTGAAAATTCGCGAGCATACTGATCTGTAGGCTAGATTGCACAGACGTTTGAATATTCAAGTAGTTATAAACTGCTGCTGCACATTGCTTGCTTGCTATAGTCTGTTCATGGTAAAATGAGCACTTTTGAAAATCATGCCTAAGATATGCTTGTAAGCACATAGGGTATTCTTCCGCCATAATATGTAAAATTAATATTTTCATAGGCCTGATCACTTTATTCATGCGTGGGTCACGTGAAACTGTGAAATTATTAGAAAAGTAAATAGTTTACAAATCTACTTATTCTTACACTTATATGTCGTTCCGGACGTTGCCGCAGATCGGCGGGTTTTCTCTGGGATCTCCCGTTTACGCCACCTTTGCATTCCGGCGCTGCTCCATGATCACCTCGTTCCACCCTCATCGGCTCTCAAGACCTCGTTGTTAAGAACCGCCCAAATCTCTCAACTCAACTCTCACACTTGCATTAAAAAACAGAAAACAAAAAAAAAGTTTTTTTAACGTATGTTTCTAATATTTTTAATAATATCAATATTTTCAAAATATATAAAACCGAGACGTCTTGGACATCCTTGATCTCTCTTTTCTACAAATTTGGCAAACTATTTATAAATTCACGTTCATTTCAATAATTACTATAACTGTGAGAGCTTGCGCCACTATTGTTCATTATAATTTTGCTATAAAAACAAATCAATAATATTCCTTGCGAAATATTTTAATGAGAGTTAGTTTCGCCCAGCTGGTACCTTTCTGGTGATGGGGAAAGCAATACCTGAATGCAGATGCAGTTTCCGTAGCTCGCGTGACGTAGCTCGTGGTTCGTTGTTATTTCCAAACAATGCTGAGTCGATAATAACGCACAAACATTACTATTGTGATTTGCTGAGCTAATCAAACAGCAGACGTATTTTGTAACCTGACCGACCATCAATGTTTGGTAGAAACCTTCAAGTCATCAAACATTTTCCCAATTCACAAGCTGACAAGAAATGAGTGCCGATAACCATAATAACGGAAAACATGCTTCAAAAACTTAGTGTGTTTACGTTTATAAACAAATTATCTCGGTCAGCAGTGACAATACCATTAAAAATAATTTTGTATGGAACAACGTACACCGCTGAAACAAAATACATTTCACTGCTGGCAATACTGTTTGCAGACAGATATTCTGTTTTATGGACTACGTTAAAATTTGAGACATGGCTAATAATTATTCTTAATTCGGATAGACGCGTCCCATTTCTCGGGAAATTATTGAAGTTTCTTCGGAAGTTTGGGGGTTTTTTTTTTTTAGGGCGCTAGGGATAAAGTTCAAAATACGCCTGTCAAAATTAAGTCGAAAGAAGTGATGAGCAAATGTTTTACCCTTTTGTTAACGTGTCTGCCAAATCAACGGCGTATATATATTTTTTGTAACTAATAACAATGGCAGAAATCTAGCACAAGCTTGGTTACAGTCTGCAATTCCTTTAATGATTGTTGTCATTTGCAAGTATACGAGCATGTTTTGTGTTCGGCGCTAGGTCACCCACGGAGCACTCAGTGGCGTAAGTGGGGCATGCTGGTTCGATTGCCTTTTGAGGCACGACCATCGAATTGCACAGTATCAGGCTATCTGGCCATAAGCCTATTTAGCGAACTAGAGCGTTGTTAATGAAGTTGCGCTGCGATAGTGTAGTCGAATTACATTCGGAATTTGAACAACATTCTCAGTTGTTCAAGTCGATTAAAAAACTGGGCGAGGATAAAAAATGGATAAATCAAACGAAAAAACCAACATTCCTTGAAATGTTCAGTCCCCGTGTCCTTCATCGTGGATATGTTCTCACACATGAAGGACATTCATGTGTGTGGGGGGGGGGGGAACTGTGAAGTCAATGTCCTATGTTTTGAACATCTTCCTTTCCTCGAGAGAAATCTGATTTTGAGAAAGTTCCAGCTCCTCTCGTTTATGAATGGTTAATGTTGGCAACACCGAGCACGCAGCACGTTATTCGCTATTTGCGAGAAGCAAAGCTCGCCAAAGTACACGCATACCATATTGCAACACTTGGGCGCTAAATGCATTCGAAACGGGAAGCGTTTAAAAAAACCTATTTCACCTGTTTACAATGAAAAAATTATAGATTTATTGACATGCGTATATTAACACATTCAGTCAAAGGTGAACAAACTTAAACGGAAAAAAAAATTGATTAACCCCTTGAATTTGCCATTCATTATTATTATTATTTTTAGAAACTTAGTTTAGACAACGGAACATATGAAAAATATTTATGTTTACCCATCACACAATAGGCAGCTTGTTATAAAAACCAACCTCCCAATAGCGGGCAGTAGTATTGCCCAGTCGAAGAATATGGCTGTATTGGAGTTGGCTTCTGATTAGTGTATAGCATCGAACGTAGTTAAACTTATTCTGCAGTATGCTGCAAATTAAATTATCGGGGATGGTATCTTAAGGGCTTAAACCACCGTATGGCAATTTCGCGGGTAAGTTTCTGTTTCAAATTATATGTACAAGATGTTTCAGAAGTGATAGTCTAAAATGTAGGGATGAGAAGTACAAATAAAGAAAAGCAAAAAATGTCCAGTAAACATTGGTCCGGAAATTAACAGTTTACGAGATAATGGCATCTGCGTGCTGGTTGGGCCGCCAGTGAACTCCGAGCGCCTAGATAATGGAATGCGGCAATGTTTTGTTTACAGCGGCAACGGACCTGCCCCGCACTATACCGCCCACTCCTCCATCCCCTATCCAGCTCCTTTCGCATTGCGTGAGCCTTAGTACTAAACAACACACACGCAATGTGTCGTGAACGTGGTGGCTATGTAGGTACATTGTGCATGGAAGATCTGTGCAGAAGTATTGTACGTACAGAAGCGTAATTTACTTGCTAGAAGGTGTTATAAACATGTACCACGATTACATCAACGTAGAGTACGCAGATATTCACTTCGTGCACGGCAAAGCCAACCGCAATGCAATGGAGGTTGCGCGGCTGTACGCAGAAGCGTTTTCTCACTGAAGGCATCCCGAAAGACGAACGTTCATCAGGATCCATCAACGTCTTAGAGAAAATGAGTCCTTCGCACACCACCAATGACCAGGTAGACCGTGTGTTAGAACGTGTAGACNCCATGGACTTCGACTAGGAGGGTGGCTAAGCAAGAGGGAATAAGTGCAAGCTGTGAATGGCGAATCTTACATCGCCAATTACTGTACCCATACCATATCCAACGTGTGCAAGGTCTCAAGAACACAGACTTCCTTCCCAGACTGAATTTGTGCCAGCAGATACAACAACAGNCCCTCAACCCCAATTTTTAAACAATGTGTTGTTCACAGACAAAGCTGGGTTTACCCGTGACGGCATTTTTAATTTCCACAATTGTCACGTGTGGGCCGCAGTAATTCCTAATGCAGTTAAACAGACACGACATAAACCAACGTTCTCGTTCAATGTCTGGGTATGAATACTCGGCGACTGTCTAACAGGACCACATTTACTACCACAGAGGCTAAACGGAGAACGGTACTTGCGATTTCTGCGGGACGATCTTCCAATGTTGCTCGACGACGTGCCGTTGCAGCAATGCCAGAGGATGTGGTTTATGCACGATGGTGCACCAGCACATTTCCTTTTACGTGTAAGACGATATCTAAACAGACGCTATGGTGGCCAGTAGATAGGTAGAGGAGGACCTGTGCAGTGGCCTCCTAGATCACCGGATTTAAATCCTTTGGATTTTTATGTATGGCGTTATGCCAAAAGCATAGTTAACAATACAGAAGACATTGCCACACCTGAATAATTGCAGCATCGTATTTTACAGGCTTTCCAGCAAATGAAGAATGGCCCCAGATTGCTCGAGCGTATTCGCGAGTCTTTGCGGAGACGACTAGACAGATGCATGATCAGCATTTTGAACACCTACTGTAAACGTCTTCAGTTAACATGGTCAAACTTTACTGTACCTTGTGTATCCACATACGTCACTGCTGTTCAACCCAAACTGCTGCTTTTGTGTACGTTCAATCACATTTCTGTGGTGCTGAAACCACAATTATGACTTATACTGTCTCGTGATTGATACATTAAATCACAGTGTCGCTGTTTTTGTTGGCATTCAACCAGCACAAAATTGGCACTATCTCGTAAACGGTTAATTTCCGGACTCATGCGGTTACTGGACATTTTTTGCTTCTCTTCATTAGTACGTCTCATCCCTACAGTTTTGACAGTCACTTCCGAAACAGACGGTACATTTGACTGTTCTCGCTTATTTGTGAAGAGCGGAGAGACAGTTAATGTGCTCGGAATGATGAGTCGTCTTGAAAATTCAGATCAGAATGTTTGTAAACTGTGAAACTTGCGCAGAGTCTATGTACAGCATGTTCTCGTGCATTACAACTACTGGGAAGGGATCGCATGTGCACATTAAGGCACGAAAAATATGTTTCACTTGTTGCCTAAATCGAAACCGGTTCGCCATGGTGGGAGGCGTGTGGTCTGACCACCACACCACCGCGGCTCCCAGTATTCTTTCGATTCAGTCGGTGTCACTTACTCGGTTTTAAAAGGTGTAATGTCGACACTAATGTTTCCTGTTCTCTCGTTATTGGATTTAAACACCCCCCACCTTTCCCTTCTTCGTTGCTTCTCAAGATCAATCCTCGGTGGCGCAGAACGCCTTGGATGGGGTGACTCTCCATAGCCGGAAAAGGAGGAGGGTGGTTAGACCTTCGACCCTGCACACACAGCTTCGAGGGTGTTCCTTTCACTACCCAATTTGCCTCGTGTATTTTAAAACCCTCGCGTTCCAGTTCTCTTAACGACTGCTTAACGCGACCGAACGTGACTGCCAGTTCGGAGACCACCAACCAACTGGTCACCCCTCCCCCCTCCAACCTTTATAAACCCCTCCACCGTCCTGGGGATAGCTTTACGACACTGTCGAGTCTCCAGGAGGGAGCTCTCATTGGTCACGCGCTATAAGCCACCACCAGCAGTATTTTAAGACCGGGCATAACATTATTTTTACGACTGACGTAACGCTAGTACGTCAGTGGTGTGAAAATGACGACGGGGAGGCGATGGCGACCATCAACGTTTGGTCTTCCTGCAAGTTAAAGGAGGCGTGTTATTAGTTCGTGCTTCTGTTGACGGGTATTCACAAAAACTGAGTTCCGCTGCAGAAACATTGGTGGATTACAGACATCTAAAACGTAATTAACAGTAGCTCATTGAAGTGGAGAGATTAGGCTGGCTCTTAACATCGTGCTGCTGAGAGGCGATGAGGGTGAAGCGAGGTGAAAATGGGGCAGCGCCGGAAATGCAAGGGCAGAAGAAAAAGGCGATCCCCTAGAAGGCCCGCCGATCAGCGGCATCGTCCGGCACGATTCCCACATGCGAAAACCAGGGGCGACCCCAACGGGAATTGAACTCGGTTCGCCTAGATGGGGGGCGAGTAGTGTAACCACTACACCAACACGGCCCCTTAATAATGCGTAAGCTAGCGTTATGAAAGTATTATTAGTTTTTAGATAATTTTTTGAATAATGGACGCTTAAACAATATCCTTCCCACTACGGTGATACGGGATTGGGCCCTGACGGTTCCGAATCTAGATTTTCGCGTATGGGAAACGTGGCGGATGTTTCCGATGGTCGGAGGGCTTTCTCGGAGTACTTACGCCTTTTAGTTACATAAGGTCGATTGCAGCTTTCAGGCTCCATAAAAAGAACGCTTTCACTTCTCTGGGTGACACATCACCGCCGTAGGGCGCCCTTCTTATGCATTATTATAATTATTTAGAATGGCGCGAGAGTTTCGTCTTTCTCCAATCTTACTGTGGGCCATTTACATTAAAACCACTGTAAGTACATTTCTGAATCGAGTATACCAAACCGTAGCATGAAATAGTCTAGTGAATATCTCTGTTAATTTGCGCTGGGTGTGTTTTAGACTGGTATAATTTCGTGCGCGTGAAATAGGGTTTTGTCATAGGAATCCTCGTAAAATGCGAAATTTCGCCGTTTTCTTATTTTGTGTTTTGTTGTATTCTCAGGCATGCGTCCCATGAACAAGAAAATGCAAATTTTGAGTTTTTCTGTATGAAAGTGAACAAACTTTGTTTTCTAAAAACTAAATTAAACTAAAATGTATGTCTTCCTAATATGTAATTTAAGTCGTGTGCGAAAATATGTGTATAGATTTGGTTGATATGAGATGTAGAGTTCATTACGAAAAAAATTTATCATTAACACATTTGTGTACATTATGCACGTGTAGGTAATTTGAGTGCGCATCATTTGGCCTAAACAGTTTCAGAACCATCACTTGTCCTAAAATAACTTGGCCAAAATTCACTTGGCATAAAATAATTTCGCCTAGTCACATGGCCTAAAATTATTNGTAATTTAAGTCGTGTGCGAAAATATGTGTATAGATTTGGTTGATATGAGATGTAGAGTTCATTACGAAAAAAATTATCATTAACACATTTGTGTACATTATGTACGTGTAGGTAATTTGAGTGCGCATCATTTGGCCTAAACAGTTTCAGAACCATCCCTTGTCCTAAAATAACTTGGCCAAAATTCACTTGGCATAAAATAATTTCGCCTAGTCACATGGCCTAAAATTATTNACTTGTCCTAAAATAACTTGGCCAAAATTCACTTGGCATAAAATAATTTCGCCTAGTCACATGGCCTAAAATTATTTAGCCTAAAATTGTTTGACCTAAAGTCACTTGGTCTAAAATTATTTAGCCTTAAGTCACTTGCCCAAAAATATTTGGTCTAAAGTCACTTGGCCTAAAATTATTTTGCCTAAAGTCATTTGGCCTAAAATTATTTAGAAGTAAGTCGCTTGGCCTAAAATAATTTGTCCTAATTTTAGGTCAAATGACGGGTACCCGGTAATTTTTGGTCTGTACCGCACACTGCGGAACTCACGAGACCGATTGTCTTACCTGTGGGTAAATGATACGCAAACCATCTTACTGGTCTAGGATCTAATTGGCTCACATAACTGTAATCGATCATATATTCTACGTCCCATTAACTATGACAACGAAACAAGTGTCACGTCGACTTAAGTACAGCAACACCTGAAATCGTAAATTAATGTGGGTTTGAAAGGGTTAATCTGTGATGCATAATACTTGCAAGATATAATTATAAAGACTTTGTCTGCTGCAAACCCAATATATGTTATTAAGTTTGTAACTTCATTAGCACACAACCTAATCTTTAGAGTATGTTTTCGTTTGCTTTGTGTGTTTGGCGTAGCGGACAAAGCGCTCGACTCTCAGGAAGATGAACCATGCTTGATTACCACCGGATTTTCGCACGTGGAAATCGCGCCGGATGGTTTTGCTGGTCGGAAAACAATTACTATGGTAGTTATCCTGCCGAAATTCTTGTGGTCACCACCACATAAACAATTTAGAGGTGACTAATAAATAATTGTGTACTTACCACAAATAATGGCCAAGTGAATTGCCACAAAACATTTTGTAGTTGCCATAATTTTTTTCAGTGTTATTAGCTTATTTGGTTTCTACATTAAGTTACTCTACCTACTCATTCCCGTTTGGCAAACACGTGCGTTGCCCTGAGTTTCCAAGTAGCTCATTTCCTACGGAGAGAAGGCTAAAGGCATATTGCATGCAGAACGTGTCATCGTGTCATGAGCGAAGTGCCTGTAACACGATATGCCTGCCGACGGTTCAGCAATAAACGTTGCTCAACAATTTTGACAGTTTGATTGCAAACGTTTTCTTTTGTATAGAGTGACTATAAAAGAATACCCCAACTTTGAATGTCTATAATATCAAAACCAAACAACCTACAGCCTTGCTTGACCAATCAAATGAACCGTGGAACTGTGAAGTTTGTTAACCATATCTTCATAAATGTTCAATGTGACCATCACGAGCGGCCCGAATGGCATCTACGCGATAATCAAACTCCTTCCACACTCTTGTCAGCATGTCCAGTGTTACGGTTTGGATGGGGTTCGTAATTCTCGTTTTGAGGTCGTCAATGTTAGCCGGCAATGGTGGACGAAACACTTGATCCTTTATGTACCCNGTTTTGAGGTCGTCAATGTTAGCCGGCAATGGTGGACGAAACACTTGATCCTTTATGTACCCCCATAGAAACAAAACGCACGGGGTAAAATCCGGGCTTCTTGGGGCCAGTGATGAAGTGCCTGGTCACCAGCTGCTCCTCGACCAATCCAGCGTTGCGGCAACGTCTCATTCAGGTATCCGCGAACAGCTAGGTGCCAATGGTGTGGTGCACCATCATACTGGAAAATGAAATCCCCCGCCACCTCTTCTAACTGAGGAAACCATCACTCTGCAACATGTCCAAATAAGGGATTACCGTAACAGTGGGCTCGTAAAAAAAATAAAGGGCCGAAAACAGTGTCTTTGGATACAGCACAAAACACTTTCACTTTAGGGGGAGCGCGCTCGTGTTCTGTGGTTTCATGTGGAGACTCCTGACCCCATATCCGCACGTTGTGTCGGTTCACCTTATCATTTGTATGTAACATCGCTTCATCGCTAAAAAAAACAACTTAGACATGAAGGCATCGTCTACCTCGTTCTGGGCAAGAACGAACGCGCAGAAATCACGTCTCAGTTCTTTATCGCTTTCGGTAAGAGCCTGTACAAGCTGTAACCTGTATGGTTTGTACAGCAATAGCTTTCGCAACACTGTCCATGCCGTCAGTTGAGGAATTTGCATTTCCTGGCTAGCTTGTCGAGTTGATTTTCTCGGACTGCGAACGAACGCTTGTTGAATCCGTTGCACATTCTCTTGGGATACACGCGGCCGCCCGGAAATTTTGCCTTTGTAAAAGCACCCTGTGTCACGGAACTGACGAAACCAACTTACGATACTCCACCTATCAGGAGGACGACGCCCGTATTTGCAACAGAATTCACGTTGAACAGTCGTAACCGATTCACATTTAGCAAACTGAATAACACAGAACGCCTTCTGTTGTTCCGTCGCCATCGTGATGCGGACTAACACACAACACACGCTCATAGTGCGACGACAGACGCTCCCAGTGTCATCTCTCGGCAAATAAAGGAAACATCAGACCGTACCCTTCATATTTACGTGTCGAATGAAAGCTCGCTTCCCCCTCACCACCGCAAACCGAGCGTTACGAACACCATCCAAATTGTAACACAGGACATACTGACAAGAGCGTGGAACGAGTTTGATTATCGCGTAGATGTCGTTCGGGCTGCTCATGGTGATCACATTGATCATTTATGATTGTTATGGTAAACAAACTTCGCGGTTCCACGGTTCATTTGATTGGTCAATCAAGGTTGTAGGTTGTTTGGTTTTGATATTATAGACCTTCAAAGTTGGGGTATTCTTTTATACTCAACCTTTATAATGTATGTCAGCTCTTTCTTAAAGACACTTACTGGTTTAGTTGTAATTTATGTGCAGGCAGGTTGATGTAAAGGAAAATAACAGTTTTTGTTTTAGTCTTCAACTTTTGTAAGGTAAGAGAAAATATGTTAAATAAACGTAAACTGTTGTAGGTTTATTTTATGCCTTTTGAAGGATAAGTGTATTCTGAAAAGTTACCACAACCAGTGAAATATTTCAGATCTGTTTACTATTTCTGTGCCCAGCACCCTTAATAATAAACATAACAATAAATTATTTGTACTTAAATTTTTTTTTTTATTGAGCCCAAAGAGTATACAATAGCCGAACACCACATGCTGTCCCGTTGTATATTTACTGAATATTAATGCCAGAGAATTACAAGACATACTTATGAAGCTTAAAGCTAACGAATTTGAAGACAGATTTGAAAAGTTTCTGAAATAAAATAAATTGATGAAATCCCCGTCGACGGCATAACAACGAATGACGTATGTAGAGAACAACTGTGTCTGCCAAACTAGATACGCACAAGCGATTTTACCCGGATGGAATTTACATGGAGGTCCAGGTAAAGGCGTAATTAACAATCTTTTTTTTTTTTGGGAAGGGTTGTATGGCGAAGAGGTACACTAATCTAAACAGTTTAAACTGCTCCAAATCTGTGAACTTGACTGAATATCTGTTGGAACTGCTTAACTAGTATCAGTAAAAGTCTACTTGTCATTTTAGTTGCTGGTGTTCACTGATTTTTCTATTGATTCGTAGGGAATTGCACTGGACTGGCAGTAAAATCTCAGAGCATTCCATGGATTCGCCAGTAGATAACAGCTTATTAACTGAATATTCAGTAAAATAATTTTACTGGATGTAATCACTGATTCAGATTCAAGAGTGCATATTTCAGCAAATGTCAATCACAATGTTGGTCCTGCCTTCAGCAGGGCCAACATGCAATATTTTACTACCCTCCTTCCCCGGCAAGATTTTATTAGATAGGTTTACTCATTTGGGGAAAATAAATGCATGAACTAAGTCAGATGACCCATAATACTGAGGAACACTTGTTATGCGTATTTTAAACGGGAGATATTAACACTTCCACGGTCGGTGTCTTCTATATAGGCCGTTTCGCAAGAAGTTGCTTCCATATTGGATTCTTGTTGTTTTCTGACTCGTTTGTGTTTTTAAAAAAGAAAATTCCGAAAGCACCCTTATACCCAATTACTGTAGAACAGAGAAGACAAAATAACTATGGAACTACGATCTCATAATTACGTCACAGTTTTAATTCTGCCAACCTTTGGAAAAACCAANGCACCCTTGTATAACAGACAAAGACAAAATAACTATGGAACTACGATCTCATAATTACGTCACAGTTTTAATTCTGCCAACCTTTGGAAAAACCAATATTGTGACATAAATACGAGTTCATAGTGCAGTCGCTATGTCTGTACTGCTGTGTGAGTTAAATAACTATTTGGGTAAATGTGTACTTTTTGAAATTTTCTTGTTAAAAAAATACAAACAAGCTAGAAAAACCAAGAATCAATATGGCGAGGGAAGCTTCCCCTTAATGCCCGGCATTATGCACACAGAAAACGGCGACTAATGAGTAGGTACCCAGAAAAATGGTGATACGCGAAATTTACGAAATAACGTGAAACGAGGATATAATTTATACTAATTCCGCGACTTTACCTTCGTTTCGACACAAACGTGAAACTCACGAATTTTCGCGCGAAAGTACGTCTTCATGCCGCGATTTTTTTATTTTTTTTATATATTTTTTTTTATTTTTTTACATAATGGGGCATTCAGGTAAAGGCTTTTGACAATCTCCCGGCTCGCGCTCTCTCCGCCGTTATTCCCCTGCACTTGACCAGCAGGTCAGCAGGTAGCNATTCCCCTGCACTTGACCAGCAGGTCAGCAGGTAGCACGCCTACTAGAGCCAATAGGACAGGTTTTTAGGCCCGAAGACCAGCACACTCTCCGTCCTCCCGCACTGCAACTGTACTCTGATGAGTAAGGCAGTGGGGCTATATTCATTCATGTCGACGTTACGGCCAAGGTTCTCCATATATAATTTTTTTTATTGCAAGGGGGAAGGCAAGCAAACGTTTTATAAATGGCTGCTCGTTTCTGCTGAAATATAATAACCTTAAATAAAAAATTACTGGAATTAAGTGAAATGACAAAAATCACTTTGAAATTATTTCGGCTTACAACAGCCGAAAAATATTGCAACATACAAAAGAATTTGGGAAAGACGGGATGATGCTGTAATCCCTACACCCAACCCTGATAGGAAGGAGTACCCATGTTTAAGACAACAAACACAGATGCTGCTTTCCATTTTCTTTACAGCGTATCGCATGTAAAATACGCACTGGTACCCTCGATTCATGGATGGAATATGGCTTTCATGATGAAGTTCGCCAATTTGGTTTTTTTAGCACTTTGTATTTGCGTATAGTCCGTGTTTAAATTTAGAGATCGCATAAGTTCTTACATTTAATAAACACGTCAGTCCGATTTAAAGACCCAAACAACTAGATTTGAAAAAAGGGTTTCTCTAACCATGTTTTTTTCAGAGTCGGCCAGTTGTCTTTCTCGCATATTTTATAATTAATTCACTTTACTGCGATCATTAACGCAGCCGCTTTTACTCCGTAAGGTTAACACGAGGAAGGGAAGTTGAAAAATTTAATAAACGTTAATTGACGCATAAAAATGTCGGCGCAGACACTTATGGCTTACACGAGATTCTAACCTTCAACCTCGTAACTCAAAGTCGTCAGGTTGGCTTTCTGTTAATATGACCAGAAAATGGCAGTTTGTATTTTTTTTTTAACGTTTTCCCAACTGTGCGTTTCGAGTATTTCGTAATTTCATACAGCAAAAAGACGTATGCGTGTTTGTTTCTTGTTTTATTGTGACTTCATTGCGGTAAGATAAAAAGGGTTTAGGGGGGAGGGGTAGGTTGAAATGGGTTTGTCCCTACACTTATATAATTTTTAGGAAAAGTGTTGTCAGAATCCTTCAGAACTAACCGTAAAATTACAGACAAGTCAATTTCTCAATAACGGACTTCCCGTAAATTTCAAAGAACTTTCCGCGAATTCACAAAAACTCTCCGTAAATTTGCTAATTNTCTCAATAACGGACTTCCCGTAAATTTCAAAGAACTTTCCGCGAATTCACAAAAACTCTCCGTAAATTTGCTAATTGGTTTTTCTGCACTTCCAGTTTTTTTAAAGGTGATGAGTGTCTTTGAGTATTGCCAACTGTTACAGGTGTCTGACATTAATTACCTTTTTATTCTATGTTTGAAGTAATATGTCTAAGTCACGTGTGTATCCTAACCGCAGCAGAAACGATAATTTTCTGGTTACAGAGTCGGAGATNTCTCAATAACGGACTTCCCGTAAATTTCAAAGAACTTTCCGCGAATTCACAAAAACTCTCCGTAAATTTGCTAATTAGTTTTTCTGCACTTCCAGTTTTTTTAAAGGTGATGAGTGTCTTTGAGTATTGCCAACTGTTACAGGTGTCTAACATTAATTACCTTTTTATTCTATGTTTCAAGTAATATGTCTAAGTCACGTGTGTATCCTAACCGCAGCAGAAACGATAATTTTCTGGTTACAGAGTCGGAGATNCAAGTAATATGTCTAAGTCACGTGTGTATCCTAACCGCAGCAGAAACGATAATTTTCTGGTTACAGAGTCGGAGATTCGTGTAGACTCGTCATTGTTCGTTCTCGAAGGAGACTTGCCGTATTTCGTATTTACGGAACTCAGCTCCGTTTTTTGTTGACACGGGCAGCGTCTACGTATATGAACTACACATTTTCGTGAAAATACGGATATTTTTAACAGTGTAGATGGAAATGTTGTTCGAGGAGAACAGAGAGGGCTGACCGGTTTTGTGAGTCGAACGCCGAAACTGCCCTACGCCATTTTTTTTCTTAACTGCCACACGTCACGTTGTAGAAAAAAAAAAAAGGTTGATGTCTCTGCTGTGATCACGGTCGATNAAAAAAAAAAAAAAAAAAAAAAAAAACTATTTTAAATCGAAAGTCGCGTTTAATTTGCACGCCACGCTGTGTACAGTCTGTTCACGGTGTCTTCACACTTTTTGAAACAAACCTTTGAAAAATCTCTTCACATATAACGTGTTTAATTGTTTCCTAAAATTCCATATATCTCAAACGTTCTATACGTTTGTATACAATAAAGTGTCTTATTCTTAGTTAAATTAAACTTTTACGTATATTTTATCTATAAATTATGAAATTTAATTCATAAATAGTACGAACAAAAACAGTTAGGAAATAGGCGTGTTGGCAATGCCTAGTAAGAAATAGTTCTAATGCAAAAAATATTGTTACACCGAGTGCACACGAATGTGTCCCTTTGGCGTAATTTTCTATACTCGGTTAAGCTTCATTTGCACGAGGCGGAGGAATATCCTGGAAGTATAACTTTAACGGGGCTTCAGAAAAGTGCGAAGNCGGAGGAATATCCTGGAAGTATAACTTTAACGGGGCTTCAGAAAAGTGCGAAGTAACCGTGAATGGACTATATGCGTCTGACCTGATGCTCGGACCGTGTAGCTGTTTTTTGTTTTCCTTTTTTTTTTGTTGTTGTTTTACTTTCCTCTCGGCTCGAGGATTTGTTTGGGGATTTTATATGCCGCTATTAAACGAAACAGGGCAGAGAGAGAGAGAGAGGAAATGATAAAGGGGGGAGGTGGGGTAGGGGAAGGTTATGGAAGGAACAAAAGACGTGGACGAAATACGTCTGCCCTTCAGTCTACGGATAAATGATGTTTAGACTAGGCGAAGTCCTTTGACCTTGGACACCACAAATGTCAGTCTCCGTCGCGAATCCTCCATCGTAAGCCCCTGACACACTGTCAGATTTTCACCTTCAAGTTTACGCCTTACAAAAAAGTTTTGGAATATTGTGTGAAAGGCAGTTTGGGCGGTTGGAGTTGTGTAGTTCTTCTGTGATCTACAGATAGCGCACTGACGCATTGAACATGCCTGGCACAAGCTGAAAACAGCAGTTTATGATCGCCCGCAATCTCCGGAAACACTTCCAGGTCACATAAGAGCTGCCCCGATGGAATGGGACCTTCGTGCGGAAGATGACATCAGAAGGACAACGCACCGCATTCGTGGACACTCAGTGCAATTATATTTGACATTAGAATTATTTCTTACTAGGTAATACCAACACACGTATTTCTCCCTGTTTTTATTGATATTAATTATAAAAGAAGTTTTTAAATTTGTAGATATAACGCAAGTAAAATTTCAGTTTATCCAAAAATAAGGCACTTTTACGTTAACACAAGTAGAAAACGTTTGTGATACGTCTCATATTTAGGAAATATCCGCCGCACCCGTCATACATGAAGTGAATTTTAAATATTTTTTTAAAGGTTTTATTTGAAAAGTGTGAATATACCGTGAATAGACTTAACACTTGGAACAATATGACCGAGCGTGACTCGCGCTACACTTCACATCAAGATTTATTTGCCTTCGAAAACAAAACTCGCATGATTGTAGTTCCACAGTTCGTCAGGATAAAAAAAAAGAGCACAGATTCCAGTACCTGCTACATTTGGAAGGACATTTTNCGTGCGGAAGATGACATCAGAAGGACACTCAGTGCAATTATATTTGACATTAGAATTATTTCTTACTAGGTAATACCAACACACGTATTTCTCCCTGTTTTTATTGATATTAATTATAAAATAAGTTTTTAAATTTGTAGATATAACGCAAGTAAAATTTCAGTTTATCCAAAAATAAGGCACTTTTACGTTAACACAAGTAGAAAACGTTTGTGATACGTCTCATATTTAGGAAATATCCGCCGCACCCGTCATACATGAAGTGATTTTTTAATATTTTTTTAAAGGTTTTATTCGAAAAGTGTGAATATACCGTGAATAGACTTAACACTTGGAACAATATGACCGAGCGTGACTCGCGCTACACTTCACATCAAGATTTATTTGCCTTAGAAAACAAAACTCGCATGATTGTAGTTCCACAGTTCGTCAGGATAAAAAAAAAGAGCGCAGATTCCAGTACCTGCTACATTTGGAAGGACATTTGATTGGGAGACTACCAACTTGGCACTCCAGCGGCAATGACGCCCGATTTTCGCGAAAAGATTTCACGACCAGTTCTACAACACTTTGGCTCAGACCCACTTTCGTGACTGGGTGATCTAGGGCGTTACGCGTCTTAGGTGTCCGCTTGCGAATCGCCGGCGTGCAGTATCGGAGTAACCTAATTCTGATTGGCCAGTCAAGTAGGAAAACGTCTTTCTCGCAAAAACACGCGGCCAATAAGCAAAAGAAGACTGCTGGAACGCCCGTAGGGTAATGAAGTCTATCATGTGCCGAAATCTTTTCCGCGAAATTCGGGCGTCCCTATTCATCGGCTGACAGCCAGCCAGCAATTGACATCATTCAGTGGAACAACCGTGTCAAATGCGGCGTGAATAAATAGGACGTTGGTGAGTGGGAAAGCAGATGAGATCAGCAAAGATGTCTTTCATTTAATGGCGGATACAAGTCGCACAATTCTAGCTTGTCTTAAATGCGAGCAAGTGTGTACAGAGTGCTAAGTGTTAAAAGGGCGAGTAACGTCTTCTTAAGCTCGCGCAAGGGCGCTGGGAATGCCATAGCATCCGGTGCCCTGGGGGGAGGGGGGGCGGTGCACCGGGGCTGCACTGTACTCGTGCGAGAAAAACGCTGATCGCGCGCATCTGCGCAGAAAACAATGAAGCTCCCCCTCCCCCCTTCGGTGCATCACAGGGTAGGAATAAGCGTGTCAAATAACGCTGAATGCTGCAGCCAGCGGGCAGCGTCGACGAGACCTGCCGGGAAGTTTACGTCCGTCTACCCGAACGCGGACGAGACTAAGGTTAATTCTACTCGGGTCAGGAACAAAACGAGTTTTCTTTATCGGAGAGTTTGGCTCAGGGAAAATTTCCGCCGCTAGGTGCGCAGTGTTCCAGAAACGTCACTTTTAATTAAACATTTAAGTTACGGAAATAATAAAAGAGAAATATTTTACTTAGTTGCGTAGTTATTTTATATTTGATTTATGAGTATTGCAGTTATCTTGTGTTTTAACTTAGAAAATAGAAAAAACCGGTACACATGCGACACTAGCGCTTACCTAGTGACAAAAAATTATAGTTGCCAAACTGAAAGCATTGATCTTCCCAACGTGAGTAGAACAAACCTTAACAAGACTACGTCCGTTGTTTTTTGTGTGTGGTTCGTAAGTCACCCGTCCCCGCCGCGTGTTTTGATCTGTGTACGTCTTTAAGAGCCCGCGTCACCCGCCATATTGGATTTTTTATTTATTTCTTCCTGATTAAAATTTAAGCGGATTTATTAAAAAAATTGTGACAGTATAAGTTTAGCTAATTACCTCACCTGTCATTACGGACATAATATACGAACTAATAACTCATATTCATGCAACAATTATCTTAATGCCTAATTTTATATATTAATTTATTCTCACATTTTAATGACAACCAGGGAACACCTATTAACAGTCACGTACAAAAATTTGCACATAACATGAAATGTAATGCTTCTGTAATGGAACATTTTCAGTAATGACCCTGACTCTTCTGTTATGACACTTACACGTGCAATGTCTGTATAAGGAATGTTACAGCCTCTTAAGGCTCCCGCCTACCCGAATCTTGAACTGCCTTACAGTGTGGTAAAAATTCACGTTTTTTTTCTGCGAAACTATTAAACGCGCGTCCAATGTGCTGACCTACGAAAATAACACACAATTCAGACGAGGTCTGTTGAGTGTCTTCAAGACGTCACGCGCATTAAAAACACCATTTCAAAGAGCTCCAAAATTGCTAAAAAAAAAAAAAAAAAAAAAAAAAAAACTGCTTTTTCAAAGCGTTCTACCTCAAAATACACGCTTCAGATACAGTCAAAACTACTCAAGGACCCTGCATTGAACCTTCCGACAGACTTTCCACCAATAAAATAATAGGCTCGCCTTTAAAAGTCTCATTGACGAGACCTGCAAAATTTGCGTTATTATTTAAGGATAGACTGAACTCCAAGTTACTGTGCGTTTGATCAATTTAGCCGTTGGCCAAAAATATGTTCGGCACGCCTCGGAGAACTCTTGAGCCAGTAATATAAGTTCATCGGTGGAGTGGCCAATCTCTTTCGAGGAGATCAAGCGGACACGTGGCGTTTATTACGGTGCAGCGGTCGATGAAACCACGAACTGCGGTCAAACACTGATAAGCCAGTGGAGTCTATCATGTCGCCCGAAAGATAACGCGAATTTTACACGTTGCTGCTCATAGTTACACGCAGTGCGGCGAGAACTCTGCGCGCAGGTCCATAGCCGTGCGCTTAGTGGCCTTAGCGTTACTTTATACGCAAGGCAGCGTCACCCTTATCGCTCCTGCGTCTCTCTGAGAAATATGCCTGAGTAACTCAGGTGAAGAAAATCAGCACATCTCTCTACAGTTGAAGAAAAAAATTATTCGAGTATAGGTTCATTTTTTTTAAAGTTTAAATCATGATGTTACATTATCACTTCAACTCATCAGCTAATTTTTTTCGTGAACAAAAACACTACAATTTTGTATGACTACGGAAAAGAACACTATGGATTGTAAATCATGTTAAGCATAGAACAACGACTTAGGAGTCGGTAATTGTATGGACTGACAATCGGCTGTTAATGAACGTTGTATAGTAGTGTGCGATATTTGATGTATTGCGGATCAATAGAACGATGGTGAGCGGGAATACAAAAACCAACAGTACGGGTTTATCTGGTGGAGTCGATATAGGTGACTAACTGATTGCTTGTCTAGAATGTCTGTGAATATGCCCAAAACTTTAAGCGTTTAACCCTTTGAGTAATACGCACGTATAAACCCGGGGCTAAGTTTATATGGAAATTTCTTTGCTCTTGAAGACAAATCGCCTTTTATGGCTTTACTGTTTCTCTGGACTCTATCAGAATCTAAGTAAAAATTACAACTAGTCAACATTTTAACCCACAAGAAAAAAAAATTCTGTTTAGCCCGTCAAGGTAAACGTTAATTTTTATTTTTGGGAGTTGCAAAAGAAGAATTTTTTTTGTGTGAACAGCGCTTATGAGTTTCTTGTAACAAACGAGACTTTGGAACCTATGGACTGGGTTACAAAACATTCACATCACTCGAATCAACCAATTATATTATAGTTACTGTGTAAGCAGCAACCAACAGCACTGTCCAGGGAAAGGCGATTCTCGTATTGGTGCTATCTTCAGGACTTGCACAGCAACGACAATGATTCCACCTGTTCTTCAGCACGTCACACGTGAACGAGTATACTCGGGATAAAGTGTTGAGGGGTTCATTAATTTTAAATCAACACGATACATGGTAAAACCTGTTACACCTCCCGCCGACATTCATTTGTACGTAGACAACACGCGATTCCACTGGACGACGGCCAGCCAACCAGCGCGTGACGTCAAGTTCTGACGTAATTTTCTATAAATCAATATTTCATCACCTGACTCAAACTTAATCTTCTTTCGAGAATACGAAACTGGAGACGAGGTCGTTAGTGTTGAAGAGAGTTATGTTCTTCTGTCTTGCCTGTTTCGTTTTGGACTTCAAGGTATAACAGCTAAACAAGGAACTGGTATTTTGGAAATTTGTTTTTTTTCCGTAAGCATCACAATGCTCCCAATCCTTCTTGTACTAATTTGTCTGCATTTGACCTCCGTGATGTTATATGTTGGAAGAATGTACCTTTACATGAAGGTGTTTATTATCAGTCTTCAGTTATCAGTTTTCATTCGTCTCCAGTTTTGTATTCTCGAAAGAAGATCAAGTTTGAGTTAGGTGATGAAATATGGATTTATAGAAAACTGCGCTGAATTTTCGTTAGTGAATGTTGCAAAATGTCTAAGAAAGTGGAGAAGGCATAATGTGTTACCTGGTTCACTAATGCGCGTTCACTGACTGACTATTATGCTATTGCGCAACTTCCTGTTGCAAGAAGAATATCCTGGAAAAAGATGCATGCGTTGATATCAGCGAAGAGGACGGCCGAGTGTTGATGATATAACAACTGCACCGGTGATACGGTGGAAGAGCTAAGACTCTGATAGTGTACATAAATTTTCATCTTCAAATTCAACAGCTAAATATATAAAGTACATCCACTCAGAATGCTAGCACAAGGAGACGGATGTCGAGAATCAACTACGGGGTTCACTGGAAAATTAGAGCTATTTAATTTCTTAATTTATTTCAACACTGAGCAATGCTAAATGTCTTTCTCGACTTTCATAAGAACGATTCGGGGTTACAAGTAGACGATATGCCTGGAAGTCTATCTCTACCTGGAGAAAGCTTCATGATAAACGGATTTGTAAAAGGGGGAGGGGGTGAGTTAGAGCAGTAGATATATATA
>NQII01002635.1:147939-188980 GCA_002778355.1 Clitarchus hookeri | reverse complement strand
TATACTGACCTTCCAGATCGTTAGAGTTATTCTCCTGAGTTAATATTCATCAAAGCAGGTGGTAAATATCGTTAGTGCCCTTCCTCTAAAGTCATAAAACCACCACAATAACTCAAGTAATCAGTAATTAGAGTATGCGGAAGAAATACCTATACAACCCATGTTTACATTTAATCACAATTAATTGTTGCTAAGTACCGTATTTTGCCGTAGACCGTATTCTAATAACTGTACTGAACAAACCGTTTGAGACGTCCCATGTTTGACCATTACTGCTATTGTATTCTTGGAATCTAACTCTCTTATGAAACTGACAAGCAAAGTGAACCTACGTGTAATAGGTAGATGGGCAACATAAACTCAGTGTCGAGATTGATTAGCCTGTAAAATGATCGCTGCTGTTAGACAAATCATCACAATTTATTCTACCATGCTTTTTTCAAATATAATTTCTAGCCACTTTTTCATTGAAATGTAAATCATTTACAGATTGGTACATTTGACAGTACGTAAGGATATAACATATGAATTGTAAAATATTCGGAGGACGTAAATGACTCAAGCTTTCATAACCGAGTTGGCAATAATGTAACATTAAATTTTTTCCACATAAATATGAATATTCCTATTTTTATAAGCACAGATTGCAACATTCCGTGCACTCTCTCGAATTGGAATTTTTTTTATTTATTTGTGGTAAATTTCGTGATACATGTGTCAACACGCTAGCCGGAAGTTGACGATGAAAGTTTTCCCAAGTGAATAACATTTATGTTTTGTCCAAAACGTTGGGCATCTTGGTTAACAAAAATAGTCACGGAAAGTAGAACGGTATCATTTTGAAAATAACCCCACAGATAATGCGATGGTAGTCATCGATTACACGAATTTGCACCCGAGGTCCATCACGTTCCTAATTACTTTGTTTCATCGTCGAGATATCACTGTTTGTTACACAGAGTCTGTCGCTCCGTGTCGGGAAATACAAAAAAAAATTGTATCTCTTGTTTGTTTGTTTGTTTTGACGAACGCCAACACGAGTCCGTTTACATGAGAGTGCTAACTGAATATGCGCTGGGGGTGTCTTGCACACGAATACACTAAGAATGTTTGTCCGGAAAGGCCATTGCTCTCAAGATAACGGAAAAAATTTAAGCGATGTGAGTGTGGAGCAGCGCCGGAATGAAGGGGCGGGGGGAACGGGAGATCCCCGAGAAAATCCGCCGACCTGTGGCATCGTCTGGCACGATTCCCACATGCGAAAATCCGGGAGCGATCCCGCCAGGAATCGAACCGGCGAGTAGTCTAACAACTACGCCATTGCGGTCCCACGGTAAATAAATACGCAGAGACGAAATGGCGGGGCGGTTCCTCTGGTGTAAGCGTACTAGTTCTCTTATTGGTTGTACGAGGGCCTGGGAACGGACCTTATGCGTAGGGTCAGTGACTTTTCGCGTAAAAATCGGAGCACGCAGTAGACTTCAATAATATATACAACACCTCAGCTGTTGTCATGTNCGGACCTTATGCGTAGGGTCAGTGACTTTTCGCGTAAAAATCGGAGCACGCAGTAGACTTCAATAATATATACAACACCTCAGCTGTTGTCATGTCTCCATTGGCTGCTGGTGCCGTGTCCGTCTTTGACCAAGCCACTCAGGACTAAGTAACTCCGACACTGACCTTCGTGATTCGTGCGCAAACAGTTAACACGGGCCAGAGCATTTTTTTTAGCCAATCAAAGAAGTTGGACGACCCTACAGTGCTTTGGACTGTATCTTGTCTCGAAATATTTTCGCGAAATATCACTGCCCCTACTTATGCCTTATTCGCTGCCGCGTGTGGAAAAATGTACCCTATTAACTGGGCTACTGGCTGGCAATAAGTTAGCAGGCGCTGATTGGTGAATGGCGTTCCGACACATTGCCGGCTAGTGACGCCATTTTGGCGGCGCGTGCGGCTGAACTTCGCGGAGAAAGCTGCTATTTCACCTCTGTATTCTTAATGACTTTGTCCTTATACCGCGAACTCCAGCTACATACGCCAGCAAATTGGCTTCACTGGTCATCAAAATGCTGGAACACCATTCGCCAATCAGCACCTGGTAACCTACTCGCCAGCCGGTGGCCTAGCCAATAGGGAGTCTTTCGCAGTTTACAGTAGCCAGTCAGGCACAAGGCCCGTTCCTAGCGACTCACCCAGCCAATCAGAGAATGGATACGCCCACACAAAAGGAACCTCCACGATATTTCGCCTCTGTGTATTTATCTAATACGTGAAGGGACTTTCAAAATTGACTTGATAATCGGGCACCCTGGTAGACTTTACGAACCTGTAGATACTCCAGCTGATGCCATTTACTCATTGGCCGCCGTGACGTGACGGCGGCGTGAATCAATTTCCCTTCTGACTGAACGGCACGTGATTCAGGTACGCGAATGTGAAGTGTTCGTTCGTTAGCGTAGAGTTTCCCTGGTTGTGTCGAAAACCTGCGGTCCAATGACAAGAGCCGTGTGTGAACGTGCACGTGTTTGAAGCATTTCGCGTTGCAAAATAGCAATTCAAATATCGCAGATCTCAACTAATGTTATGTAGAATTACTGCAGGGCCACCTGTTTTTTTTTTTTTTACGCATAAGATCCTACACCAACAGCAACCTTCTCCTGGATACTCGTCCCGTGGATTTGCCGAGAAGGTATTGTTTTACCTGGCTGGGCCAATCGAGAATTGAGTTACTCCGATGGTTTAACGTTCGTGGTTCGTGACCAGACACTTAAGGAGAACGCCTCAAGGCCACGGCTGGTCACGAAAAAGGATGACATTGCGGCGGGCCTCAATACCCGAGAAACTAAATTCCTCGGAAATTAGGACCAAACCCCTCGAACTTCACCAGAGAAAGGAAATGCGATCTGGCGATACAGGTTTCAAGAGCTGCAGTTGGCTACGCACGGTGCCAAATTTTTTTTTTTCCCCTCAAGGCACCGCCGATCTCCCGTGGCGCAGTCGGTTGGTGCGCCGCCGGTCTGGGGTGCGGGAGGTTCTGCGTTCGCCTCCCAGACAAAACATGGGTGTTAGCTTTAAGTTAGGTCATAAGTTAGTTATTAGCCGTCCCCTGATAAGTCTTCAGGCATATCACCGGGGGACGTTGATGAGCCCTTTCCGATTCCAATTCTTGAGGTACCCATGCATAGGGCCAGTGACTTTTCGCGTAAAAATCGGCATATACACTACACTCCAATACTATATACACACCTCAGCTGTTGTTATACCTCCATTGGATCCTGGTGCCGTGTCCGTCTTTGACCAAGCCACTCAGGACTAAGTAACTCCGACACTGAACCTTCGTGATTCGTGCGCAAACGGTTAACACGGGCCAGAACATTTTTTAACCAATCAAAGAAGCTGGACGACCCTACAGTGCCTTGGACTGTATCTTGTCTCGAAATATTTTCGCGAAATATCATTGCCCCTACCCATGCAGTATGTGAGCACTACAACACAAGAGTATCTCGCACCGAAGCTACGAAACTCGCGCCTTCTGCAGGTCTTTCCTTGCTACATCTTTCTGCACTTTTTCTCCAAAGAAATAGTACACCTTGCGTGGCAGACACTTTGCTGAGAGGAAATTCCCCCGAGATATGCTCGGCCTCGCGCAGTGCTGCATACTTCGTCAGCACTGTTTTTTTCCAAAGTACGCGAAGAATTGGCATTACGGTGAATGGCAGACTGACTCGAGTTTCAAATTTCAATTATAAAACACATTTTTTACCCCCTTGTCTTAGAAAACAGATTTCTCTCTTTTTTTTTCTTTTTTTTTCCGCAGCGTTTTCGCATACTCGTGCACAATCGCTGCTCGTGGTTTTCAGCACAGGTAGCGCTGCACAGCGATACTAAATATTTGAGAGTGGAAGGCAGACTGAGCTTATGAACCACATAACAATTTTTTATTTTCAGGTGTGAAAATATGCTTCACAGTATTCTAAGGTTGTGCGAAAGTGACTTTTTTGTTTCGCAAAACAAAAAAGAAAAATATTTTGTTGAATTTTACGAAACTGAAAAGAAAATGGAAATAACTCTATGAAAACACAGCGCTAATGGATGTTTAACAAAAATTTGAAAATATCATAAAAGTGCTTGAGCGATGTCTGCTTAGGAATGACGTTTAAGAAACGTTGCACGTGCGCATACCGATTTTAGGTTTCCCAAAGCCAATATTTTCGCAAGTGAAAATTACTAAATGGCACGTTTTTCGCGGTCATTTTGAAGTATGAACATTCCGGTGCATGATATTAAAAAAGGTATAGACAAGTGCAGCACACTTTTACCTTAAGTATCACGCGATAAAATAATACGGTCACCTCTGGATGTCTCATAGAGGCACGTTATAGACAGGAAGACGGCGCGCCAGTTCACTGATTGCGCCTAGAGGCTACGATGAGGCGCGATGTGTATGCCTGGGTCGCCCTTAGCGTTTTCGTGCTTCTAAGCCTTGGACGTGAAAACTATCTCCAAACAGGCGGTCACCTTTGGCAAAATCAGGAATTTTCTTCACGAGAAAAATTTGGAATTTCGAAATTCAAAAGACTATCATTTATTTTCATACCTGAACGTGGTGTTCTCAACTACAGTATTTCTTCTGTCTTCCACAAAAGTGTATAATATATCAACATAATTTAATATAATTTAAATTAGGTAAATGAGTCGTACCCCATAGCGCAGGGCTATAACACGTGTTTGAAAAAAAAAATTCTTCTATATTACTTTGAAAGGCAATCTTCAGTGTAATTTACTCGTTCACAAATATTCATATTTCCTAATGTTTATAATATATTTGTACGTGAGTATTTATACTAACATATATTTCTAATGTTCTTCAAATATATGTTTCGTGTCCAATAGCTCAAAAATATACGTTGAACCGCAGGCAATATTTTATTTTTCATTGTACGACAAAAACATTTGTGTGTAATGTCTCATAAACGTTATTTTTTTTTACTTTGACAGCGAGATTCAATAAAAATGTGCTCAACTTTGCGTGTGCAGCCAGAAACATAGCCTATCCTTGATTATACGAAACGCAAGTAAGACAGTCATTTCTAAATACATCAAAATTGACACACCTCCCTTCCCCTCGCCCTCATTTCAAGTCACAAGTGAACCTCTGGGTGTGTGAAATTCCCAACAGCAACATTCACCTACCGTAATCAACAAGCTTCCGTGAATATCCAAAATGCTGCGAGCATTTTACTGAATTAATATTAATTCAATTTTTTTTTTACCTGTGCGGAGAATGCCCTGCATACTACGTATTTTCTGGAATATTTCTTTAGTGTTAGAATTTTTATTTAATTTTGTGAAGTCAGTTTTGGCACACACACACGGGACAGCTCTCATCAGGCCTGTTCCTATTTCCATTCTATTCATCTTCTTCCCAAACTCCCCAAATAATCTAACTCGATGACCGTCCCTTTTACATCTGTTAAAATCAAGTGAGATTTGGTGCGGTGGAAAAGTTTATCTGGGATTGTATCTCTTTCGTTATAAAGAACTGCAAGTTTTATTCAATATATTTCTAATTTCATCCAATCGTTTCTACTCGAGAACATTTTACGATCCCGTTTTGTCTGCTGAGTTTCAGCCGGAATAAATTTAAAGTAAGAGGTGGCCTATTTAAATATCTAAGAGATATCGTGCCGAACGACTATATGAGGTTATTCTTTAATTAATTTGATTGAGTTGTTTTATTTCACCACACATATCTTATTTTCGGGGTGATGATAGTTTTTTTCAAAATTCATATCATTACATCTGTTGGAGCATTACTGTAATTTTTTCTTGTAACTGAACAAACGTAACAGCTTTAGTAAATAATACTTTAGAAAATTTCTCTACTAGTAAAATAAAACAAGTTTTTATAGTTTCATTTATATAAAATCGGCTAGGTTTGGAAATTTGGTAACCCTGAGAGTGGTGTTTTGGAGGGAGTGGGGATCAGGCCTGGCCGAGCACTAGTGTTAATGACCGTGTCGTCAGGATCACGACGCGAAGTCCTCCCACGAGGATTGCACCGAGGAGGGGTGGAGGGAAAGGAATCGGCGGCACCGTCCTCCACACAGGACCTGCACACGTGTGCTCGCATAAGAGGTCGGGGGGTCGGGGAACCACAGCACCCCTCTGGGGTCAAGGTCAGGGGCTGCCAATGTTGTCGCTTCTAGTGGCTGCGTGCCCTGCTCCAGCCGCCCCCCGAGAATTTTGTCCTCACACACACACACACACACACTCACACTCACACACACACAAACTCACAACGTAAAGATTTTTTTTTACTTCATTTTACGGAAAAGTACTGATAACAAATACTCTCCAGAACTATCCGTAAAATTACGGACACTTCGTTTTTCGAAAACGGACTCTACTTAGATTTCACGGAACTTTCCGTGAATTCACGGAAACCCTCCGTAAACTTACTAGTTAGCATTTCTGTACTTCCGGTTTGGGGGAAAAAAAACGAAATAAATATTTAATATGTACCATGTGAAGTTGAAAGTAGTCAAAATATTTTATACTGGATTGAAATATTTACCTGATTGAAAGTTTCAGTGGCAATGACTCTTCATGCTCACCTACGATCTTCTCGTAATAATGTGGAATATAACGTCGGGACTTTCAAAAACAGCCATAAAAGTAACACTTTCAGTTTCTGGTAATGTGTTAGTGTGTGAGAGTATTTTTTAAGTGTCGCTGTTATACGTGTCTGATGATGTGTGATGTTTGAAATAATAGGTTTAAGTGGCGTGGATATCATAACTGCCACAGAAACGGGAAGAGAGGGAGGAGTGGGGAGATTTGGGCTGCTCTTAACATCGAGGTCTTGAGAGCCGATGAGGGTGAAGCGAGGTGAGCATGGAGCAGCGCCGGAATGAACGGGCGAGGGAAACGGGAGATCCTCGAGAAAACCCGCCGGCCAGCGGCATCGTACGGCACAATTCCCACAAGCGAAAATCCGAGAGCGACCCCGATGGGAATATAACCCTGTTCGCCTAGGTAGGAGGCTAGTGGTCTGATCACTACACCACCGTGGCCGCGGATCGTAGCACCGAATATTGCCAAGGTAAATCCTGGGTAAGACGTTGGTATGCTTCCCTTTTTACAGATGTAGGTAATCATAATTTAACTGTACGACACCGCAGATTAGCCTTTAGCAGGACTATTCAATTAGCGACCCGCGGGCTGCATGTGGCCTGCCATAAACTTCAAAATAGCTCGCAGACAAAATATTTTGTCAGGAATATTTTTAATATATGCTTTTCAATACAATTACTTAATTAAATGCCAACTGTAACNAGACAAAATATTTTGTCAGGAATATTTTTAATATATGCTTTTCAATACAATTACTTAATTAAATGCCAACTGTAACTGCACTTGCGTAAAACTTATATAATTTCGTTAATTATATTTCCATGTAAATAAACTTACAATGTATAAGACAGTCACGACTTTATAATAGCTGTGTTTGTCTAGAATTGTAATTATTTGTAAGAGTCCTGATGGGAAAATCAATTGAATAGCTCGGACCTGTAGAGTTCAAGACAGAAGTCAGTAAACAACTGTTTAGCACAAATAACCCCGTAGAAAAAACACTACGTAAAGTCANGTAGAGTTCAAGACAGAAGTCAGTAAACAACTGTTTAGCACAAATAACCCCGTAGAAAAAACACTACGTAAAGTCAATTTAATAACGTTGCGATAGCCTACTTTGATTGCAGGGGCATCGTAGATTATTTTCGTACTATAAATATACATGTTTATAGCTTTACTCCTAGAATCAGGCGAAGTTCTCTTTTGCGATTAATGAGCGGTGTGCGGCTTATCGCTGGGGGAAAAACGTATTATCACTAGGGACAGGTGTTTTTCGCGAAAATATTCATGGTCATGCGAGACTTAAAATATCCTACGTCCACAACCACAACTTTCTTCGGTTATTTGCCAGGTGTCTGCGTAAGGAGAAATGCTATTTAACTGGGCCAATCGTAATAAGGTGCTCCGATAACGTCTATTATTCGCGAACAGAAACTAGAGACACTTGACATTTAAAATCGTCCAACCATTTAAGTGCGTATGAACAAAAGCAATTCGGAGTACAACTGGTCTTGAAATCTTTTCGCGGGGAAAAAACGCACGTCCCTAATTATCACACGCGCGTCACCTCGCACGTCTGCGCATTTACGTGCAAGCACAAAATATTTATTGTGTAGTAAACACGCGGTGGAGAAAAACGACGACTTCCGGGAGAACCTCGAGGTGCGACTGCCTTCCTGTTATGCCGAAGAATTCCTTAGCCAGCAATCACACGTTCGACACTGAAGTTGTCGACGATGTGCGAGCTTGTGGTTTTATTGCAAGTTAAGGGACGTCCCTTGTAAAAAAAAAAATTTGAACGCCTCAAGGTCACCTCCGCTTATGAGAAAGCATTGCGACGGCGATGGAAAATACTACAAACAATCTTCGCGTGTGTTGTGTTTCCTCAGCATTTTTAAGCGCTGACTTTAAGCTTCCGATACATCAATCTGTTCAGAAAAGATACAACATTGTCCCTATGATTGAAAACTTNTAAGCGCTGACTTTAAGCTTCCGATACATCAATCTGTTCAGAAAAGATACAACATTGTCCCTATGATTGAAAACTTTGTTTTTCAGAAGAATATATATCGTAAACAGAATGCTACTTACAGCGATTTTTGCTGACTTTGGCTGCACTTTTCAACGACCACGTTCGTGCTTCAATAACCAAATGTATAAATTGGTAACAATATCGACTTACATTTCTGTCCTGAAATATTACATCGATTTTTTTAAATTAGAATGGACACAAATTTTTACCATGACGCCCGTATGGCATCTAGGAAGGCCTTTTAAAGCACCCAAGATGACTCAGAACATGGCAGTTCGCTATTGTNTAAGCGCTGACTTTAAGCTTCCGATACATCAATCTGTTCAGAAAAGATACAACATTGTCCCTATGATTGAAAACTTAGTTTTTCAGAAGAATATATATCGTAAACAGAATGCTACTTACAGCGGTTTTTGCTGACTTTGGCTGCACTTTTCAACGACCACGTTCGTGCTTCAATAACCAAATGTATAAATTGGTAACAATATCGACTTACATTTCTGTCCTGAAATATTACATCGATTTTTTAAAATTAGAATGGACACAAATTTTTACTATGACGCCCGTATGGCATCTAGGAAGGCCTTTTAAAGCACCCAAGATGACTCAGAACATGGCAGTTCGCTATTGTNTATGACGCCCGTATGGCATCTAGGAAGGCCTTTTAAAGCACCCAAGATGACTCAGAACATGGCAGTTCGCTATTGTTTTATAATGGTTTATCTGGCATTTGAGATAAGAATATTTTCACAGTGTTAAAACCTAGGCGTACACTTTCAAAATCCAAATATTTATATACGTAAAAATAATTTATATATCCAATATAGCATTTGCAAGTTTACAAAATGACAAAGTAACTATCAAGAGGTTATATGTATGACACGCTCAGAAAATTCCAACAGCCATCTTGGCACTTACTTTCTCACGTAATAATTTTGTGAATTTGCAAAAGCTTAATTGTAACTGTATAAAAGAACACTCTAGCCGAAGGTCACAGTAGTAAATAAGTTTNTTGTGAATTTGCAAAAGCTTAATTGTAACTGTATAAAAGAACACTCTAGCCGAAGGTCACAGTAGTAAATAAGTTTCGTTGGCACCATAGCTTAATTTGGGAGGATATTCGTACACTCTAAATAAGAATCAGTGATATGAGTCAGTGAAATAACGTTCACTGAATTTCAGTTTATAAGCTACNTTGTGAATTTGCAAAAGCTTAATTGTAACTGTATAAAAGAACACTCTAGCCGAAGGTCACAGTAGTAAATAAGTTTTGTTGGCACCATAGCTTAATTTGGGAGGATCTTCGTACACTCTAAATAAGAATCAGTGATATGAGTCAGTGAAATAACGTTCACTGAATTTCAGTTTATAAGCTACNATTCGTACACTCTAAATAAGAATCAGTGATATGAGTCAGTGAAATAACGTTCACTGAATTTCAGTTTATAAGCTACTGCTGACCGACGAATCAAACAAATTAACTGAGAACAAGTGATTTATAAAAGTGACATTCTTGATGTTCAGTGGGAAAACACAGATACACCAGTGAAATCACTATATTAATTAGTTATCTGGCACTGGTTATCAGTTGCTCAATTCTCACTGTTTTCACTGGTTAGGCTCCAATTCTCAATTATTCAAGTTTAGAGTGTATTAATAAAGATTACAGTGTCGAACACTGTGTCGGAGCTCGATTTCCACAATTATTTTTATGTCAGTATTTGTGATGGTGTCTGCGCATACTTGCCTCCTCTCGTTAAATTATATATTCATCTTCCAATATCATTACACAATTTGTTTTTCATGGTAAATACGACTTCGTTGTTCGGAAGTTGCAGTACGGGTAGCTGGTATCACCACTACAAAGGCTTACACGAAAACATACAGCTGAATGTTAAAAAATGTACGCCTCTTCCTAATTTTGTTAGCTGAATACGTAAATTAAAACACATCTTGACAACCTTTGTGGCTTAGCTGGTTAGGATTTCAGCGTACGACGTGAGAGGTCCGGAATTCAGAAACCTTAAAGGTATAATCTATTCGTGGTTCTTTCACACTTTTTGAATCAAACCTGTTATGCTAGTAATAAAGTTAGCAACCATGAATGAAAATTAATTCATGTCTAAACGTCTTGTGTTATAGTCTATTCGCGGTGGGGCCGCGGTAGCTGAGCGGTTAGCCTACCCGCCTCCCATCAAGGCAAACCGGGCTCAATCCCCGACCGGGCCACTTCCGGATTTTGCGTTCACCCTTAGCACGCGGACGATACCGCTGGTCGGCGGGCTTTCTTGGGGATCTCCCGTTTCCCCCGCCATTGCATTCTGGCACTGCTCCATCCTCACCTCTTCTCACCTTCATCGGCTTCCAGGACCTCGTTGTTAAAAGTCGCCTAAATTTTTCAACTCAAATTGTTTGCTAAATATTCCACTTACCACGAGCGTTTTATATTTCTCTTAAGATAAACGTAGTCTACCTTATTTTTGGCTAGACTGAAGTTTTGCTTATACTTTATGTATAAATTGCAATATTTCTTTTATAATTAATGTGAATAAAAACAGGGAGAAAATAAATGTGTTGGTGAAGCCTNTCTTTTATAATTAATGTGAATAAAAACAGGGAGAAAATAAATGTGTTGGTGAAGCCTAGTAAAAAATAGTTGTTATGCAAAATATAATTACACTGAGCGTGCACAAATGCTGTGAATCGTCCCTTCGGTGTAATTTTCTAGACTCTGAAAAGTTTTGTTTGCATGAGGCGGAGGAGTACCTTGGAAGTAGAATTTTGGCAGGGATTCAGAAAAGTTGGAAGTAATCGTGAATGGAATATGAGTTAAATTCCTCGACATTAAATTATATTTACATTCTTTATATTTTGTTTTGGACAGCAAGAGTAAGAATTGACGACATATTAGTAGCACGTGTATTTTCCTCAAACTTCCACAGTTAGGTTTGATCGTCATAATCGTGGCAGTGACAAACGTTAATTTTAGTTCCGCATGTTGCGCAAGGACGCAAAATGGTAGGGAAAGTATATCATAAGCACGGCTTTCGAAAGAGCNAATTTTAGTTCCGCATGTTGCGCAAGGACGCAAAATGGTAGGGAAAGTATATCATAAGCACGGCTTTCGAAAGAGCTAAATCAGTCAAGAACGGCCTACATTATAAATAAACGCTGTGAACACAGTATTATTGCTACATGTAAAAGTTTAGGTACGAAATTAAGGAAATATTTACGTAAAATGAGTGCCAGGCTTAAGTTTACCTACAGCCCGACGCCTAGAAGTATGAGAGCGCTAAGGATGACTCTTGCACGCGTTAAAGTCTCTCGTCGCCTCTACGCGCAAGGTACCGACGCACAGAATTTAACAATACAGAACTCCAGCCGCCGCGCACGCTAGCAAAATGGCGTCACTGGCCAGAAATATGCCGGAACGCAATTGGCCAATCAGCGCCTGGTAACTTTGCCAGCCGGCAGCCCAGCCAATAAGGAACCCTTCGCCGCATACAACAGCCAGTCGGGCACAACGCACGTTTCCTGAACCCCACACAGCCAATCGGCGAATGGGTATCCCCCTCCCCCTTCCCATCAAAGGAACAGCAACACTGAGAGAACCGCCAACAAAATATTTGTTTGTATAGGGCCAAAAATTGCATTTTGGTTGCCCCCAACAACATATGTTGTTGATGAAACAAAATTTGAAAAGCAACGAATTTAATTTTGTTCATCTAACAAAATACATGTTTGAAAAAACAAACCCTCTGTAGCGGGCGAAAAGAAATTAGACTGTCAACAAAATGGTTTGTTAATGTTATTTCTAGAACTTCTAGTCTAAGGATATTTTGGCAGAAAATATTATTCAAAAGAAATAGGCGAGGGCATCTTACGCTTCTAAACAAAACACACTTCATTTATCACGACACATATGTAAGTATAACAACCCAAGCTTCAAAATATATAATAAATATTTAATCACTTCACAGACAGTTTCAACAGTTAAATCAAATGTACATGTTTGTTTGGCCACTCAATTGATTGACTTAGTTTGAAAATACAACTCGAGAGTTTACTTGTATTTTTGGTGACGCACTATTGACAGTGTTTTTTACTGCGTTTATTGATGCTTAGTAATGGTATAAACATCCTAGTACAANTTTGGTGACGCACTATTGACAGTGTTTTTTACTGCGTTTATTGATGCTTAGTAATGGTATAAACATCCTAGTACAACAAGTTCAACAGGAAACCAACAAGTAAAGCTGTAACACTTGAAATGTATATTTGCGCACGTTGTCCAGTATTTAATATGTATGTTTTTAAAAAACATCCCAATTTATTCTCTGTAGTCGGTGTAGCTGAGGGTGCTACGGCAAAGCGCCCTGGCACAGTTGATCCAGGTTCTGATCCCGGTCAGGCTTACAAATTGTTTTTATATTAATCTAACCTGTATAATGTACGTATAGCCAAACAAATGTTTTGTAGTGCCAGCCCTTTCTTTGTTTGGGGCAACCAAATAACAACAACAAAATAATTTGGTTACAACAACAAATAATTTCATTGCCTCTTAACAATTAATTTGGTTGCGCCAAACTAACATTGTGTGATTCAACAAAATTTTTTTTCTCAGTGCACGCTGTTTTGTCTCTGCATACTTATCTACTCTGTAGCGCCGAATTAGCGTGCAGTCTTACCATCGGCGACTCCCCTCTATGAGACTTTCAGCAGTGAACGTATAATTTTGTGACGTAGTAATCAAGGCAATTGCGTGATGAATACCTCTAACATTAACTTCAAAGATTTTGTATCGTACGGGTTACAAAAAAAAAAAAATTGTCTCAAAAATAATTTTTTAACCCATTATTTTACCTTTAAAATAATACGACTTTGAAAAAAAAACTGAGAAGCTGTGACTTGCATAATCACAATAAACGTTTCTTCTAGTGCATTCACAGTTACTTCACACTTTTCTGAAGTCCTGCTAATGTTCTACTTCCAGGATATTCCTCCGCCTCGTGCAAACAAAGCTTGACCGAGTCTATAAAATTACACCACAGGGACAACGCACCGCATTCATGCGCACTCAGTGAAATTAATATATTGCATGATAATTATTTATTACTAGGCATTACCAACACACATACTCTCCCACTGTTTTTATTCATATTAATTATAAATAAATACTATAATTCATACATAAAATATTAATAAAACTTTTATTTTACGAAAAATAAGGCACATATGCATGTTTTTGTGTTAACACGGGTATAAAACGCTTGTGATAAATAAAATAATCAAGAAACAACCAAAAACGTGATAAATGAGGTGATTTTTCAAAGGTTTTATCACAAACTTGTTAATAAACCGCAAATATACTGTAACTGCTATTTGTTAGCGGACAACATAAAATTTATTAAGTAGAGTGGAATGAAGAGATTTGGGTGGCTCTTAACCACGAGAGGTCTTGAAAGCCGATGATGGTGAAACGAGGTGGAAATATAACAGCGCCGGAATGCAAGGGTGGGGAAACGGGAGATCCCCGAGAAAACCCATCGACCTGTGGCATCGGCAGGGNTAATGTACGTATAGCCAAACAAATGTTTTGTAGTGCCAGCCCTTTCTTTGTTTGGGGCAACCAAATAACAACAACAGAATAATTTGGTTACAACAACAAATAATTTCATTTGTGTGATTCAACAAAATATTTTTCTCAGTGCACGCTGTTTTGTCTCTGTATACTTATCTACTCTGTGGCACCGAATTAGCGTGCAGTCTTACCATCGGCGACTCTCCTCTATGAGACTTTCAGCAGTGAACGTATAATTTTGTGAGTAGTAATCAAGGCAATTGCGTGATGAATACCTCTAACATTAACTTCAAAGATTTTGTATCGTACGGGTTACAAAAAAAAAAAAATTGTCTCAAAAATAATTTTTTTAACCCATTATTTTACCTTTAAAATAATACGACTTTGAAAAAAAAACTGAGAAGCTGTGACTTGCATAATNTTTTTTTAACCCATTATTTTACCTTTAAAATAATACGACTTTGAAAAAAAAACTGAGAAGCTGTGACTTGCATAATCACAATAAACGTTTCTTCTAGTGCATTCACAGTTACTTCACACTTTTCTGAAGNTGAGAAGCTGTGACTTGCATAATCACAATAAACGTTTCTTCTAGTGCATTCACAGTTACTTCACACTTTTCTGAAGCCCTGCTAATGTTCTACTTCCAGGATATTCCTCCGCCTCGTGCAAACAAAGCTTGACCGAGTCTATAAAATTACACCACAGGGACAACGCACCGCATTCGTGCGCACTCAGTGAAATAATATTTTGCATGAGAATTATTTCTTACTAGGCACTACCAACACACCTATTCTCCCACTGTTTTTGTTAATATTAATTATAAATGAATACTATAATTTATACATCCATTATCAATAAAACTTTTATTTTACGAAAAATAAGGCACATATGCTTTCTTTTTGTTAAAACAGGTATAAAACGCTTGTGATACATAAAATAATTAAGAAACAACCAAACACGTAATAAATGAGGTGATTTTTCAAAGGTTTTATTAGAAACTTGTTAATAAACCGCAAATGTACTGTAACTGCTATTTGTTAGCGGACAACATAAAATATATTAATTAGAGTGGAGTGAAGAGTTTTGGGTGACTCTTAACAACGAGGTCTTGAGAGCCGATGAGGGTGAAACGAGGTTGAAATATAACAGCGCCGGAATGCAAGGGTGGGGAAACGGGAGATCCCCGAGAAAACCCATCGACCTGTGACATCGACAGGGATGATCCACACTTGCGGGAATTCCGGGAATCGAACCCGGTGCGCCTAGGAGGGTAAAATATATTAAGCAGTTTTGGAACGAAGAGTTTCTTTCTGGAGCTTTGCATGATGTCTGGCTTGGCGGCCAGTTGGCAATGCGTTCACGTCGGCGAAGAGACGACGGGGGAAGTGCAATTATGAATTCCGAGCACACGCCGATGCGAACAGGCCGAGCCAAAATATTTCCGCGCGTAACCTTGCCGCCTGTCGCGACGAACAATACTTATAAACACAGCTGGGCGTTTTAGCTTATTTGTTTACACGCAGCCGTTATGGCCGTGGTTGAACACAGCGCAGTTGCATCCAGGAAATACGAGAATGTTTCCTAAACAGCCGCGAGGCAGACAACGCATTGTGACATACGTACTTGCTTAAACACCAACACCCTTGCTCGAAAAAATGTATAACTTATGCCAGGAGCGGTAAATGAGGCTTTTTTCGCATTGCAAGTCTGATATACAGGATGATTCTAAAATCATGGGACAAACGTTGAGGGGTGGTAGAGCTCACTAAAACAAACAATTATTGTATAGGAATATATGGGCGGAAGTGACGCGTTGAGGCACAAACACAAAAACATAACACATTAACGGAAACATAAAATGTTCATTAGCAGCATACTTAACGAGTGATTCCGTATAGAAAATGTTAAAACAGTTGCTGGAAATGCATCCACCAACAGTCAGGCATGCTTGGCGACCTCTACATATGGCGTGATTGGCTGACAATGGTGGCGATAGTTGAGGGCAGTCAAACGGTGCGCCAGTGACCTGCTGCATCAACGAACAAAGAATTTGCGCTTGAGAGTTCGACCGTGATGGGTGATTTTACGAATAGCGAAAAGGCAGACATGCATCTAATCTGTTGCATTTGTTGTGTTATTTTTGTGTTTGTGCCTCAACGCGTCACTTCCGCCCATATATTCCTATAAAATAATTGTTTGTTTTAGTGAGCTCTACCACCCCTCAATGTTTGTCCCATGATTTTAGAAACATCCTGTATACAGATTTTAACGCCCTCGGTTGAGACGAGACCAAATTCAGCGACCCCGTTGAAGACCTGTGCCACGCTGAAAAAGCAGTTTTATTGTGACCAAACAAATTTTGTTGCTGGCCACAAAATTATCTTGTCAATATACACTCTAGATCTGAACCAGTGATAATTTCGCTGTGTAGATAAGTTAACAGCACCCGACGTATTCATCAGTCACTTCAATCAATTTATATTAAGAGTTAATGATTACTAATTGTTTCAGACGCATTTTTCCACTGATTCATCAACCATTTCATTAGCTGTTTTTCAGTGATTTGCTTTTTTTACTGATGGTTAACTTAAACAACCTTTATCAAATGGCAGTTAAACAACGTTTATATAATGAAATAACAACGCATAAACTAATAAAACCAATAAAACTGTATTTTTTAAATGTGAGTTTTGTCTCTTATAATACTATTTTACCAACCTTTCATTGCGTTTTCACGTAATAATCACAGAGCTTGGTTTGAGATTTAAACTGCATTAAGTGTGGTGAAGTGAATGCATTCATACGAACTATTTGCTTTTGCAATCCTAATGTTACCAATTAAACTAAAAACGAAAAGAAAGAACATGCCATCNTGCAATCCTAATGTTACCAATTAAACTAAAAACGAAAAGAAAGAACATGCCATCTTAAAGCAACATATTTTCGATAACAAATTATAGTAAACGTATTTTCTGCATTTTCGTAAATTCTTTATTATTAGATCGGTTGGTAAGATAGCGGTTTAAAAGCGGGGCGATGTGGGTTCTATTCCTAAATACCACAATTTTTTTTTAACTTTTTTAAAATAACATTAAATTGCACAATATAAACAGTGACTATCAGAAATATGTTTATTTCTCGTAATGATTTGGCTAAATTCAATAAAAACAGTATGTAATTCGCTGCACGCATCTGGCTGTCACTTATTCATTCAGTGGAATTGTTTAACTGAAACAAGCAGTGGTTTTCCACCGATTCCAAAAGGAACCATTTTGAGTTTCACTACGAATCGGTGGTTTTCCGCTTCACTGCGAATCGGTGGTTTTCCGCTTATTTGAATTTAGAGTGTAGACCTCACAAAATATTTTGTCGCACCAACATTTATTTTGTTGTCATTCCAGTATTTAGTGGCAATTGCGAAATTACTGTAATGCTCATCGATAAATGCAGTGTGTTGGTAGGCAATGAAGTGTTCGTTAGTCGCAGCAAACTTGTTACGATGCTAACAGGTAACAGGTTAGTCAAGCTCACGAAAGTGTTTTGCGGATTGCGGGCTTAGGTAGGTAGGTATGGTTTAAATAATATTATAAAAANTCACAGAGCTTGGTTTGAGATTTAAACTGCATTAAGTGTGGTGAAGTGAATGCATTCATACGAACTATTTGCTTTTACAATCCTAATGTTACCAATTAAACTAAAAACGAAAAGAAAGAACATGCCATCTTAAAGCAACATATTTTCGATAACAAATTATAGTAAACGTATTTTCTGCCTTTTCGTAAATTCTTTATTATTAGATTGGTTGGTAAGATAGCGGTTTAAAAGCGGGGCGATGTGGGTTCTATTCCTAAATACCACAATTTTTTTTTAACTTTTTTAAAATTACATTAAATTGCACTATATAAACGGTGACTATCGGAAATATGTTTATTTCTAGCAATGATTTGGCTAAATTCAATAAAAACAGTACGTAATTCGCTGCACGCAACTGGCTGTCACTTATTCATTCAGTGGAATTGTTTCACTGAAACAAGCAGTGGTTTTCCACCGATTCCAAGTGGAACCATTTTGAGTTTCACTGCGAATCAGTGGTTTTCCGCTTATTTGAATTTAGAGTGTAGACCTCACAAAATATTTTGCCCCACCAACATTTATTTTGTTGTCATTCCAGTATTTAGTGGCAATCACGAAATTACTGTAATGCTCACCAATAAATTCAGTGTGTTGGTAGGCAATAAAGCGTTTGTTAGTCGCAGCAAAATTGTTACGATGCTAACAGGTATGCTGGCTAGTCAAGCTCACGAAAGTGTTTTGCGGATTGCGGGCTTAGGTAGGTAGGTATGGTTTAAATAATATTTTAAAAACAAAAGAAATATCAGGCAGACGTGGAAACAAGCCCAGGTCATCTCGTATGTGGCTTCATATTTTTACCATTGCGCCATCATGTTTGATGTTGAAGGCTTTGACTCGAGAATGTAGACACCATAGATCTAACATGTGGCTCACACGACAAGGCCTTCACCTCATGGAGTGTTTTTTTTAATTATTCACGTGCAAAATTTACTTCCTTGGAATAAAGGGATCGTGTAATCCAACCATAATTTATTAAGAATATCCCTCGTGATTTAGTTTGTAAGCTGATACAAGGAGACGAACTCGGAAAAATATGGTATCGTGGTCAGACAGGAGGTGGCCACTTCCGATGTGCCAGAGCGCATGCGCAGAATATAGCAGATGTAGTTTTGCAGTCGCAAAAAAATGTTTTACTGTGGACGACATGAACGTTATTGCTGCCAAATAAATATTTGGTGACAGACAATATGGTCCAATATGGTCCAGTATGGTTCATTCACGGTTACTTACAATTTTTCTGAATCCCTGGTAAAGTTCTACTTCCAGAATATCCCTCCGCCTCATGAAAACAAAGCTTAACTGAGTCTAGAAAAATACACCAAAAAAGACAACTCACTGCATCCATACGCACTCAGTGTAATAATATTCTGTATAAGAACTATTTCTTACTAGGCATTACCAACACACATTTTTTCTCACTGTTTTTATTCATTTTATTTATAAGTAAAGTATTACAATTTATAAAATATAATAAAAGTAAAAATTTAGTTTAACAAAAAATAAAATAATTTTACGTTAATACAATTATCAAATGCTTGTGATACATCAAATATTTAGAAAACAATCATAAACTTCATGCATGGGGTGATTTTCCAAAGGTTTGATTCAAAAAGTGTGAAGAAACCGAGAACGGACTATGCTTGTCAATCAACGCATTACTGTGTACCGCAATCAATTTTTAGCCAGCAACAATATTTCGCCTCGGAAAACATCAACCAAATAGTTTCTGTGAACACTAATGAATGTTTTATTTCAGTGCACCAGAACTGGCGTCATTTACGTGGCTCGCGGTTTGGAAATCTCGTGGTCTGTCGGAGAAAGAGTGTAACTGAGTATAATTAACACTAGGACATAAGCGACTTTAGGGCTAAGCTGGCAGCTGCATTCAATAATTATTTTCGTGTGCCCTAGAAGAGTGGCACACGAGCATGCATCAAGATTGCTGCATTACGACTTAATTCGATTTCCATATTATAAAAGCGCAACAGTTTTTAAATGGGCTCCTTTTTTTCATAATTCTTCACAAGACGTTCGGCATTTTATAAACCGTGAAACTTTTCTGAAAACACCAATGAAATTGCATATAATTCTCTCATGTAGAAGTGGACAAAAATTTTAGTCAGAGAGTCACTTACAGTCTGAGAGAGTCGTTTGTACTGTTATGTAATAATGGGTGTGTATTTTTACAAATAAACTTTAGTAAAGGAATGAAAGACTAAAATATAACTGAATCCTTGATCTGGGCCCCTCGTACTTGGAACTTTCTTCCGGGTTTGAGGCAGAGAAGCGCGGGAGTTGTAGGGACTACACTGGCACGGGGCGCTGAAATCTTTCTAAAATGTTCAAGCGCTGCTGTGCAATGGCTACGGGAGTAGCTGTTTGCCGCTAAATAGCCTGGCAAAATTCACTAAAGGACATACTCTCGTTGATAGCTTTCCCTACCTCACTCTGGAAGGATTCGGGCACTTTTAACATAATGACAGCATATAATACCGTTATTTCACGGTTGTTAAGTGAAGCTACTTCAATAATTTGAATGAGCAATTTTACCATGTGCCCAAATTCAAACTACGTACTATCTCGAAACCATCACTAAGACAAGGCAGATATTTAATATTTTTAAAAACACTGATTGAAGCGGACTCGCCCTCATGTTGACCAGCAACTCCTCCTTTTCTCACCAGCTCACGCGTCTGGTGGCACAAGACTTGGATTCCGTCCTCCGGCTTGTACGCTACACGCGCATCGGTGAGCGCTTTCTCCAAGGATTCTCTTCCCAAAGTTTGAATCCAGGAAGTACGAACGGCTCCTGCAGAAGTCATTTTTGCAACTTAGTTTGAAGCACTCAAACTAGGTTCACTCTCTTTGCTGCTGTAGCAAGCCCAAACAATTTTCAATGCATTCAAAATTCCTAACTTTATTACCCCTTTCAACTGACCGCACTGACGAAGCAGAGTGGCGCAGTTTTTCTATCTACACGTGACGGTTTCTGCCGACACATGCGAACAGGACTCCATATCCGTTACAAGTGCGCCATCGCCGCTACGCGCATTGCTTTGAACTGGCGTGCAGTGTTCTCGTGGTGCTGCGTCTACCTATGAGACCATACTTTTATTGATGGAAAGTCTGTAACAAGATCCACTGCATACTCCTCGAGTAGTTTTTTGTGTATACAAAGCATATATTTTGTGATACAGTGCTTTGAAAAAGCCGTTTTTAGCCATGTTGGAGTGTGCTCTGAAATTGTGTTTCTAATGTGCACGACGTCGGAAAAGTAATCGACAGGCATTTTATGCAGTGCGTGTTCTTTTAATAATTCAGCATATTAGACACACGTTTTACAGTTTTGTAAAAAAAAATGTGTTAAATGAAACTAAATGTTTTTTTTTTTAACAGGAGGTTAACCTTAAAGTGGGGTCGCAGAATTAGGTAATGCAATGAGCGGATAGTCTTTTGTTTGAGAATAGAGTGAAATGCTAACGTGTGTTGCGGTAATAACTTCGCATAACTTTCATTCGTGCTTCATCCGGTCAGCTGGACNTAGAGTGAAATGCTAACGTGTGTTGCGGTAATAACTTCGCATAACTTTCATTCGTGCTTCATCCGGTCAGCTGGACAGCGGGCTACACTGGCAACAGCCTGCATAATAGGGATTATTCTGGACGCTAAAGCTGTGCAGGCTTGTTACGTTCGAGATGTGACCCCTCCAGCCTAGAGGACAACCAATGTCGTCGAATTACTCGTACACCACAACCTGTGACGTAAAAGGTGGCCTTGAGTGGGGGAGGGGGGGGGGTGGTTGAAATGCTTGAAGCCTGGGAATGGTTAGAAGATTTGTAGGAATTGTCACAAGGTCCTGCGTTCTCCAGATTGCTCTAAAGCATTCGACGACGCTAACAAACGTTTCAAACAGTTTTATGTAACATTTTCGTTGATAAATTTTGACCTTTCGTGCCCATTACTTTGGGGAATGTCAACTTACATTGCTAGGGTGTCTGTATCCGGNCGTTGATAAATTTTGACCTTTCGTGCCCATTACTTTGGGGAATGTCAACTTACATTGCTAGGGTGTCTGTATCCGGATCCAAGGTAAGATTGTAAGCTGTTCATATATGTAAATTACGGATTAATATAGTATGTAAGCGGTCAACCAGTATGTATATCGGTACAATAAAACGACGAAATGGAAGAAAAGAAGATTATTAAAATAATACTCGGTAATAAAAAATAAACCAAGACTAATTTTAAAAAATTAGACTAATAAATAGGCGATACATTTTTGTAATGTTTAATGATTCCTAAAACATTTAAAACACATCCACATAAAAAAACCTTATTACTTAATTCTCACGAAACTCCAATTTTCACTATTTTTTCACTAACGTAATTTTAAATAATTTCTTAAATTTTTTATGAGATGAAGAGGTAATCCATAGGGCCACCTGTTTTTCGCGTAATGATTCACGCGAAGGCTAGACTCCAATGCCCTGTGGCAACCGTGCAGCTTTCCTTTGGCTATTGGCCCCGTGTCTTTGTTGGGAGACAGTTCTTACTTGAACGGGCCGGTTAGAATGAGGTAACTCCGGACACTGAGTGTCCGTGATTCGCGGGCAGACACTTGCGGTGCGCGACAGTGAAAATCATCCGATCACGAAAGTGGATCTGGGCTCTAGTGTTTTGAAATACAAGTAGTCCTGGAATATTTACCGCGAGAAACAGGTAGTCCTAGCAGTCAAAAGCGTTAGATAACTGACGAAAATATTAGAGTATTCACTTNAGCGTTAGATAACTGACGAAAATATTAGAGTATTCACTTGCTGAGAAGCGAAAGTTTCTTGATGGAGGTGGGGGATGATATTAAAAAGAGTTATGCAGGGTTTAATTGGGGACAAATTCATAACGAAGCTTGAAGCAACCAGCCACCAATACGTAGTCCCAAGGGCGCACAAACCAGCGAATGTAGCGTGGATAGTCGGTGAGTGGGGAGGGGTATGCGAGGACGAAATGCTGGTCGTTGCCCGCCATGAGGGTTGTGGGTAGGGGTACAAACCTCCCCCTCTTCTTCCTGCGCTGGGCGCCAGCTCTGTGATTTATGGCGCCGCCTCTGCACAGAGGGATGTCGCCCCTAATGAGGCCGCCCTGGACGAGGGGGAGTTTTGTATGTTGAGGGTGTGGGGGTTGTTGTACAAGGGAGGGGGAGGAGGGGGTTGGGAAGGCAAAAGAGCTCGCCGATTTGCACGCACGCAACTCGTCAGGACGACTGTCACGATGCCCCTGCGCATGCGCGACTGTAGTCTATCCGCGGTATCTCCACACGTCTTGAAAGAAATATTTGAATAATCATCCGATGTAAGGCGTGGACAGCCTATAATGTTAAAATGGAGGCAAAGGAGAGTCAACAGTGATGACATCTGATTAGCGGATGGCTTTGGAAATATGAAGAGTTATTAGCGAAAAGTAGCAGTCATGGACTTTTCGTGTTATTCTTGACATAAAATGGAAGACTCTTATCTGCTCGATCACACCCCCATCCCTTGTACTCTATCTGACGGATTCCAAGAGGCCGCGTGTTGTGATTACGCTACTCGCCTCCCACCTGTGCGAAACGGGTTCGATTCCCGGCTTCCGGATTTTCGCATGTGGGAATCGTGCCGAACGATGCCCGCTGGTCGGCGGGTTTTCTCGGGGATCTCCCGTTTCCACTGCCCTTGCATCCCGGCGCTGCTCCATACTCACCTTGCTTCACACCGTCATCGGCCCTCAAGACGTCAATGTTAAGAGCCGTCCAAATCTCTCCGCTCCACTCCACTCCACTGATGATTTCCAAGACTCGTCACTGATATCCCCCCTTTCCTTGTGACGTTGCTCAATTTCGGAGATATCTGGCAGGCAGTATAATAAAAAAAGTCACTCCTCGTAAGAAAATATTTTACATGTAAACTTTCTTCAGCTGACGCGTTCTGCAATGTCATGTACAACTTAATTTAGAGGCTTTATTGGAAATCACCAATTTAAGGTTGATTCATGACTGTCCCTATCTCCGAAGGAAATGGAGATGAACAACGAAGGAACAGAAAATTGAATCATTTCGGACGTTGATCTAAAAACCTCCGTTACGTTGCCGAATAAAACTCGCCAGTAAAATTTTAAAATAACACTGAAGTAGTTTAATTTCTTACTAAATTATTTTCTCACAAGAGAAAATTCTACGGACAACGAAAAGGTTCGAAATGAGTATTTAAAAAAGTATGTACACCTACGTGTTACGTTTCCTTCACTCCGATAGTCGGACTTTCGAAGTCAACCAACGAAGACCACAACAAAATTCCCACGTATGCTCATCGATATAGCTTCGGATATCGCAAACAAAATGCTGCTATAGGCTGCTTGCGGTTAATTGAGATTATGTACCTAATCAACCTTTGAAAAATGTCACTGCCCCACTTGCATGTATTTTAACGGGTACACTGACTGGCATGCGTCCAGTAAAGTTGGTAACGACTGAGGAAATTTAGTTATTGTCTTAAATTAATTAAAGGATTAGATAACCTTTTGTAAATATTGAAATTATTATTTTTACTTTCTGTTATTTTAATGCATAATAAATGTAAGAGTTAGCAAATTTGTAAACAATTCACTTTCCTAATAATTTTGCAGTTTCTCTTAACCGACACATGAATAAGGTCATCAGGTCCATGGCAATGTTGGTTTTACATATGGTGGAGGAATACGCAATGTGCCTGCAGGTAAATCTCTTAAGCAGGGCTTTCAAAAGTGCTCAGTTAACCGTTAACAGCCTTTACCAACAGTGGCGCAGGAAATGGTGGGAATTATTGCCAGCCGTTCATACCATGAATTTCCTGATTCTTTGTGTAAAGGGAATACACTGGAGGAAAATGGAAATCGTATCCGTATGCCGCTGCCGTCCGCAACCAGGTTGGCAAGCATGCGCACCATCGCCGGGCCACCGGCTCCACAGATGATGCTCAGCAGACACTTCACGTCCTACGCGTTGGGCAATTCTTCGGAAGGACCATACAGCCTCACTCAGGCCCACAATACCACCTTGTTCAACGTCCGTTTACGCTCAAAGTGTGGTCGTCTGTGACGTCGTGGTTATTCGATTAAGGAAAATCATTCATTTATATTAACCGTCCTCGCCACATCAAGCTTCGTGTCGTAACGACAGCCATAGAATATCCATGAACATTGTGTAATTACGGTAACTGGTCATAGAGAAACTCTAATGGTAACAGGACAGAAAAAATTCTTAAAGTCCGGTCTGCATCATTTTATCATATTATTTGATTTTTAGCTGATGCGAGCAGGAACGAAGATTTCAGGAAATGTATTTATAGTATTGCACGTGCAGACCACCAAATAATCTATATTCAACATGAACGTTTGTGTTTGGTAAGTGGGCAACGATAGGATTGCGGTCGCACAGTTAACCCTAACAGATGTCGTGACTCAAGTATCTTCTGGAAGCATCTACTTCCTCTCCCCTGCTCTTGCATTTCCATCCTCACCTAGCTTCACCCTCATCGGCTCTCAAGACCTCGTTGTTAAGAGCCGCCCAAATCTCCCCACTCCAATCTACTTACTCACTAGCCGCCCAAGTGGTTTTCCTGTCAAATATGGGACAATCAGAATTAAAAAAAAATTACAGAAAAATTAACTGAAAGATTTAAATGAAGGCTGTGCACGGTAAAGAAAGCACTTTTGAGATCAATCATTGAAAAAAAAAGTAATGCCCTTAACTGCACGCATGCTGCAGCACACATTGACACGCATACTACTAGCTAAGTTCGCGACAAATTTATAAAAATAATTCTAAATATCTGACGTACTGAGAGCATAATACTACGTATGCATAGTCCATTCGCACTCCAAGTATGGTGTGTTTGATTCTTTCCCTAAATATGTCATGTACCACAAGCGTTTTATACTTCTGTTAACTTAAAGTTATCTTATTTTTTATTAAATCAAACTTTTACTTATATTTTATTTATGAATTATAATATTTCATTTACAATTTATATGTATAAACGCAGAGAGAAAAGAGGCGTGTTGGTAATGTCTAGTAAGAAATAGTTCTCATGCGAAATATTATTAAACTGAAGACGGACTAATGCGGCGTGTTGTCACTGTGGTGTAATGTTCTAGACTCGGTTAAATGAGGCGGAGGCATATCCTGGAAATAGAACCTCTGCAGGGCTTCAGAAAAGTTGGAAGTAACCGTGAATGGAGTATAGCTCATCCCACCGTTGGGTGGGGGCTAAAATATTTATAGAACGTTGTTACTCAGCATGCCTATTTGAACGAATACTGTCTTCATTTGTAGAAGTACGATATTGTAGAAAAAAAAATTGTTGAATGACTTTAAACTCACGTCGCAAAATTATTGGCATAAGAAAGTAAGCGAAATTAAAACTGACCCAGTTTCGGTTACGAGAAAGCCTTTCGGGAAAGCTTTCATTGCATGAATTGTAACAAGAAGACTAGTAACTTATTAATATGAAAAGTCTTGAATGTCGAATAGAACCGTAAAAACGAGCAGGAAGTATAACACGATATCTGATGCAATCAGTCGGTTACAGTGTACGTACATGGTTTAATTTTTTTCTTGTAGTTATTATATAGCCTCACGGAAGAAAACCAGGTGTTTATAGCAGATAGTGTAACAATAGGAAAAATAAAACGTTTGCATAAATCAACTAAATAGGAAAATCTCACATTAAAATGCCTGGGTCATTTATCGAAAAAATGTTGGGGTTGAGAAACACAATGAAATTCAGTCCAAATATTACATTTAACAACATGGCATTAGATGACCCAGGACAAGCTAAAGTGCATAGTGAAAATTAAATGCTTAAATTAGTTTATTAAGTTAATAGCAGTAATGCGATAGGATTACTTTCCGTAACAGAAGCAGTGATTTAAACGGTGTTACCATTTATGGAAGTTAGGTTGCAGATCATATCAGATCAGCAGTAAACTGATGCGGATGTATTTACTGATCAGATAAATGCCATTCAGACATATCCTGGCAGAATGACGTGTGACATAACGTGTATATATCATAAATTGTTGTCCCATGCCTATCAGGAGCGCATCTGAAAAGCAATTTTTTTCGTGTAAAGAAGGGATGGTGGCTGTTCTTGAGTATGAAAACCAAACTCGCTCGTTTACAGGCTAAAATAGAATATTTGCAGATACTTTAATGTGTGTAAATGCATGCAATTTTAATAACCTAAAAAAAAAACTTTGTAATAAAACTGTCGTTTTAAAGGGGGTGTTGCGCAATTTTCCCTTCTCCAACGTACATCCTTAGCGTCCAAATTTACTTACATTTCTCAGGCTAATCGACTAAAGAAGTCCACTGTCTTTTTAAGGCCGGGCTGCTATTTACATAAATATTTCACAGACAAAATTATAATGATAAACACGTTACCCACACAGTTCCTATGGCTTTCTACAACCGATATAACAAACACTCTCTATATTCTTTGGTTTTTAATATAATTTAAGTGCTGGCGAAATTAAAGTTGTTGTAATAAAAAACACGTTTTCGTGAAAATTAGTTTTCAAACTATTGGGGTTTTTTTTTTAAATTCTTAACTCATATAATTTCAATTTTGACAATTAAAATTACTTTAAATCACTTGAAATCATTGTCGATAATTGCAACGCTCCAGAAATAAATATACTACACGCATTTTCATGTTTCAGAAACAAGTTTAGGACTGCCATATGACTAAAGAAAACACGAAGTAACAGCCATACGCAAACGTTAAACCAACTTGAACGCCTTACGCTTAAGTGAGTTCTTATTGCTATGCAAGGTTGTAGCCTGTAATATCAAATTACATTAAGTTTAACTCTTTTGTGTAATGCGTACACTGCTAGTGAAATGCTTACGCCAATTTGTCTCGATCTATAAGATAATTGCTTTTAGACCAACTTCTTTTATCTTCTCAGTAAGGATTACGAAGTCATTTTAGTAAATTTAATACCGTTTGTAGTTCAGTGACCTCGACCTTGACCTTTCATTCCGATAATGTTAACGTAACGTGGACGAAACGTAACATGAACATAATGTAAATCTAACGAAAAGTTACTGATGAGTTAGAACCGGTATTTTATATCTACTTATTTTCCTAATCGACATTCATCTGCGTCACAGCCCGCGCAAGTAATATATGTTTTTGGATAAATGTCCATTAAAAGAAATTTAAACAATCCTTTCAAAGTAAAAACTTTCCCACATCATTATTTTTAGGATCTATGAAATTTCACAAGATGTCAAAACATTGTATTTGAAAATACACATACATATTCAAGAAACTTAAAGAGACCTTCAACAAAAGAAAAGCACCTTGTTCGACTTTTTAGTTTACTATTTTCTCCATAAGAAAAATAATCAACATAAGGACTTTCTTACGGGGTATTCTTCTGTCACAATTAAAAAAAAGCAGTGTAAATATTTTTTCAAAGTTTAATTTATGAACAGATCTACCGACTCTCTAGGCATAATATGCTTGTAGAATAACAGCGCATTTTGCACCAGAAATTGTTGAGAATTTCTTCAAAAACTATTGCCCTTGTACAAAAAAAAATAGAAAAATAAGGTCTAATTTCGAAAAATCCCTACAGTTTTGTAATTTCCAACTGTAAAAAAACTCTATCCTCATTCCTTTTTGGTTCACAAAATGCTCACGCCGCACATAGGGGTATTTGATACTAAAAGTTGGCCAAAAATGTTTTTGAAATTGTATGGTCATAAAATTGTCTNTGTCCCTATCTCCGAAGGAAATGGAGATGAACAACGAAGGAACAGAAAATTGAATCATTTCGGACGTTGATCTAAAAACCTCCGTTACGTTGCCGAATAAAACTCGCCAGTAAAATTTTAAAATAACACTGAAGTAGTTTAATTTCTTACTAAATTATTTTCTCACAAGAGAAAATTCTACGGACAACGAAAAGGTTCGAAATGAGTATTTAAAAAAGTATGTACACCTACGTGTTACGTTTCCTTCACTCCGATAGTCGGACTTTCGAAGTCAACCAACGAAGACCACAACAAAATTCCCACGTATGCTCATCGATATAGCTTCGGATATCGCAAACAAAATGCTGCTATAGGCTGCTTGCGGTTAATTGAGATTATGTACCTAATCAACCTTTGAAAAATGTCACTGCCCCACTTGCATGTATTTTAACGGGTACACTGACTGGCATGCGTCCAGTAAAGTTGGTAACGACTGAGGAAATTTAGTTATTGTCTTAAATTAATTAAAGGATTAGATAACCTTTTGTAAATATTGAAATTATTATTTTTACTTTCTGTTATTTTAATGCATAATAAATGTAAGAGTTAGCAAATTTGTAAACAATTCACTTTCCTAATAATTTTGCAGTTTCTCTTAACCGACACATGAATAAGGTCATCAGGTCCATGGCAATGTTGGTTTTACATANCCTAATAATTTTGCAGTTTCTCTTAACCGACACATGAATAAGGTCATCAGGTCCATGGCAATGTTGGTTTTACATATGGTGGAGGAATACGCAATGTGCCTGCAGGTAAATCTCTTAAGCAGGGCTTTCAAAAGTGCTCAGTTAACCGTTAACAGCCTTTACCAACAGTGGCGCAGGAAATGGTGGGAATTATTGCCAGCCGTTCATACCATGAATTTCCTGATTCTTTGTGTAAAGGGAATACACTGGAGGAAAATGGAAATCGTATCCGTATGCCGCTGCCGTCCGCAACCAGGTTGGCAAGCATGCGCACCATCGCCGGGCCACCGGCTCCACAGATGATGCTCAGCAGACACTTCACGTCCTACGCGTTGGGCAATTCTTCGGAAGGACCATACAGCCTCACTCAGGCCCACAATACCACCTTGTTCAACGTCCGTTTACGCTCAAAGTGTGGTCGTCTGTGACGTCGTGGTTATTCGATTAAGGAAAATCATTCATTTATATTAACCGTCCTCGCCACATCAAGCTTCGTGTCGTAACGACAGCCATAGAATATCCATGAACATTGTGTAATTACGGTAACTGGTCATAGAGAAACTCTAATGGTAACAGGACAGAAAAAATTCTTAAAGTCCGGTCTGCATCATTTTATCATATTATTTGATTTTTAGCTGATGCGAGCAGGAACGAAGATTTCAGGAAATGTATTTATAGTATTGCACGTGCAGACCACCAAATAATCTATATTCAACATGAACGTTTGTGTTTGGTAAGTGGGCAACGATAGGATTGCGGTCGCACAGTTAACCCTAACAGNTCTATATTCAACATGAACGTTTGTGTTTGGTAAGTGGGCAACGATAGGATTGCGGTCGCACAGTTAACCCTAACAGATGTCGTGACTCAAGTATCTTCTGGAAGCATCTACTTCCTCTCCCCTGCTCTTGCATTTCCATCCTCACCTAGCTTCACCCTCATCGGCTCTCAAGACCTCGTTGTTAAGAGCCGCCCAAATCTCCCCACTCCAATCTACTTACTCACTAGCCGCCCAAGTGGTTTTCCTGTCAAATATGGGACAATCAGAATTAAAAAAAAATTACAGAAAAATTAACTGAAAGATTTAAATGAAGGCTGTGCACGGTAAAGAAAGCACTTTTGAGATCNTCTATATTCAACATGAACGTTTGTGTTTGGTAAGTGGGCAACGATAGGATTGCGGTCGCACAGTTAACCCTAACAGGTGTCGTGACTCAAGTATCTTCTGGAAGCATCTACTTCCTCTCCCATGCTCTTGCATTTCCATCCTCACCTAGCTTCACCCTCATCGGCTCTCAAGACCTCGTTGTTAAGAGCCGCCCAAATCTCCCCACTCCAATCTACTTACTCACTAGCCGCCCAAGTGGTTTTCCTGTCAAATATGGGACAATCAGAATTTNGGTTTTCCTGTCAAATATGGGACAATCAGAATTAAAAAAAAATTACAGAAAAATTAACTGAAAGATTTAAATGAAGGCTGTGCACGGTAAAGAAAGCACTTTTGAGATCAATCATTGAAAAAAAAAGTAATGCCCTTAACTGCACGCATGCTGCAGCACACATTGACACGCATACTACTAGCTAAGTTCGCGACAAATTTATAAAAATAATTCTAAATATCTGACGTACTGAGAGCATAATACTACGTATGCATAGTCCATTCGCACTCCAAGTATGGTGTGTTTGATTCTTTCCCTAAATATGTCATGTACCACAAGCGTTTTATACTTCTGTTAACTTAAAGTTATCTAATTTTTTATTAAATCAAACTTTTACTTATATTTTATTTATGAATTATAATATTTCATTTACAATTTATATGTATAAACGCAGAGAGAAAAGAGGCGTGTTGGTAATGTCTAGTAAGAAATAGTTCTCATGCGAAATATTATTAAACTGAAGACGGACTAATGCGGCGTGTTGTCACTGTGGTGTAATGTTCTAGACTCGGTTAAATGAGGCGGAGGCATATCCTGGAAATAGAACCTCTGCAGGGCTTCAGAAAAGTTGGAAGTAACCGTGAATGGAGTATAGCTCATCCCACCGTTGGGTGGGGGCTAAAATATTTATAGAACGTTGTTACTCAGCATGCCTATTTGAACGAATACTGTCTTCATTTGTAGAAGTACGATATTGTAGAAAAAAAAATTGTTGAATGACTTTAAACTCACGTCGCAAAATTATTGGCATAAGAAAGTAAGCGAAATTAAAACTGACCCAGTTTCGGTTACGAGAAAGCCTTTCGGGAAAGCTTTCATTGCATGAATTGTAACAAGAAGACTAGTAACTTATTACTATGAAAATTCTTGAATGTTGAATAGAACCGTAAAAACGAGCAGGAAGTATAACACGATATCTGATGCAATCAGTCGGTTACAGTGTACGTACATAGTTTAATTTTTTTCTTGTAGTTATTATATAGCCTCACGGAAGAAAACCAGGTGTTTATAGCAGATAGTGTAACGATAGGAAAAAAAAACGTTTGCATAAATCAACTAAATAGGAAAATCTCACATTAAAATGCCTGGGTCATTTATCGAAAAAATGTTGGGGTTGAGAAGCACAATGAAATTCAGTCCAAATATTACATTTAACAACATGGCATTAGATGACCCAGGACAAGCTAAAGTGCATAGTGAAAATTAAATGCTTAAATTAAATATTAAGTTAATAGCAGTAATGCGATAGTATTACTTCCCGCAGCAGAAGCAGTGATTAAAAATGTAGTGATTTAAACGGTGTTACCGTTTATGGAAGTTAGGTTGCAGATTATATCAGATCAGTTGTGGACCTGATGCGAATGGATTTATTGATCAGATAAATACCATTCAGACATCTCCTGGCCGAATGACGTGTGACATAACGTGTATGTATCATAAATTGTTGTCCCATGCCTATCAGGAGCCCATCTGAAAAGTTATTTTTTTCATGTAAAGAAGGGATGGTTGCTGTTCTTGAGTATGAAAACCAAACTCGCTCGTTTACAGGCTAAAATAGAATATTGGCAGATACTTTAACGTGTGTAAATGCATGTGATTTTAATAACTTAAAAATAAAACTTTATAATAAAACTGTTGTTTCAAAGAGGGTGTTGCGCGATTTCCCCTTCTCCAACGTACATCCTTAGCGTCCAAATTTACTTACATTTCTCAGGCTAATCGACTAAAGAAGTCCACCGTCTTTTTAAGGCCGGGCTGCTATTTACATAAATATTTCACAGACAAAATTATGATGATAAACACGTAACCCACACAGTTACTATGGCTTTCTACAACCCATATAACACTCTCTCTATTCTTTGGTTTTTAATATAATTTAAGTGCTGGCGAAATTAAAGTTGTTATAATAAAAAGCACGTTTTCGTGAAAATTAGTTTTCAAACTATTGGGTTTTTTTTTTAATTCTAAACTTATATAATTTCAATTTTGAAAATAAAACTTACTTTAAAGCACTTGAAATAATCGTCGATGACTGTAACGCTCCAGAAATAAATATACTATAAGCATTTTCATGTTTCAGAAACAAGTTTAGGACTGAAGTAACAGCCATACACAAACGTTAAACCATCTTGAACTCCTTGCGCTTAAGTGAGTTCTTATTGCTATGCAAGATTGTAGCCTGTAATATCAAATTACATTCAGTTTAACTCTTTTGTGTAATCGTACACTGCTAGTGAAATGCTTACGCCAATTTGTCTAGATCTATAAGATAATTGCCTCCAGACCAATTTCTTATATCTTCTCAGTAAGGATTACGAAGTAATTTTAGTGGATTTAATACCGGTTGTAGTTCAGTGACCTCGACCTTGACCTCTCGTTCCGATAATGTTAACGTAACGTGGACGAAACGTAACATGAACATAATGTAAATCTAACGAAAAGTTACTGATGAGTTAGAACCGGTATTTTATATCTACTTATTTTCCTAATCGACATTTATCTGCGTCACGCCCGCGCAAGTAGTGTATGTTTTTGGATAAATGTCCATTAAAATAAATTTAAACAATCCTTTCAAAGTAAAAATTTTCCCACATCATTATTTTTAGGATCTATGAAATTTCACAAAATGTCAGAACAATATATTTTAAAATACACAAACATATTTGAAAAACTTAAAGAGACCTTCAACAAAAGAAAAGCGCCTTGTTCGACTTTATAGTTTACTATTTTCTCCATAAGAAAACTAATAAACATAAGGACTTTCTTACGGGGTATTCTTCTGTCACAATTAAAAGGAAAGCAGTGTAAATATTTTTTCAAAGTTTAATTTATGAACAGATCTACCGACTCTCAAGGCATAATATGCTTGTAGAATAACAGCGCATTTTGCACCAGACATTGTTGAGAATTTCTCCAAAAACCATTGCACTTGTACAAAAAAAAAATGGAAAATTGAATGTCAAATTTTGAAAAATCCCTACAGTTTTGTAATTTCCAACTGCAAAAAAACTCTATCCTCATTCCTTTTTGGTTCGCAAAATCCTCACGCCGGGATATTTATTTCGCAGCCTGGCAACACTGCGTCTCTGAGCCCTGGGGAGGGATGGTTGCCTAGCAACGGAATAGTTGGGCGCACTTGAACAAATTTCGCAGTGTCGTGTTTCAGGCGCGGAGCGTGCCTTACAAATTGCTCCGCGTAAATAATAAAAACTCTCCCAGCGCGCAGAGAGGGAGGAGTGCGACGGCAATCATTCCGTCGCTCATTACTGACGTAATAGAGTTCGGCAGATTGGAACCAATTAAAGAAACTACGTAATGGGAGGTAATCTGGGAGAGCAACAGGTCATAGGAAACCCATCCCAGCCCACAGTGCCTTAACACTCTATCTTAAAGCAACGTACACTGAAGATCCAAAAAAACCTGGTACGCCTGCCTAATATCGTGTAGATATTGATGTTGTATATATTATACGTAAATAATAATAAATGGTAATTAGTGTTAATATTATTATAGTTCCTACGATGAATAATTCGTTAAAATTTATAGCTGATTGAATTACTATTCATTTTGGTATAAAACCAAGTATTGGGGGTAGTCCTCTAATATATAATATATTAATTAGTAATAATAATTTTTATAAGTAGATTCATTTATTGATATTAATGTGTTTATATGGAATATTTTGTATATATTTATAGATATGGTTATTGTTAATATTATTATTGTACAAAATAAAAATTATAAAAAGCACGCAGAAGTGCCGCAAGACGACGTGGCATGGACTCGACTAATGTCTGAAGGTATGCAGGAGGCAATTCACACCATGAATCCTGCAGGGAAGTCCACAAATCCAATCTGCGCCAATTTGAGAAATGTTTGCACGTCTGGCACGTTTAATGATTCTCGTCAGTGGCCGTTTGTCCCGTTCTTTCACGATCTTTTTCCGGCCGCAGCGATGTCGAAGACGTGATGTTTTACCGGATTCCCGATATTCACGGTACACTCGTGAAATGGTCGTACGCGAACATTCAAATGTTATCGCTACCTCGGAGATGCTATGTCCCATCTCTCGTGCACCGACTATAACACCACGTTCAAACTCACTTAAATCTTGATAATCTGCCATTGTAGCAGCAGTGACCGATCTAGCTGCCGACCGCATCGCGTTACTCTGATTGGTTTTTTTTGCTCTTCAGTGTAAAATGTAAAATGGGACGAATCACCTTCTTGTACTCCAAATTGTACAGACGTGGAAATCACTCACCAAATTTGTGAACAAGGAAAATTATTGGAAATTTTATCATTAATTCTCACGAAAAGATTCGTGGAAGTTTCTTAATTAATGCATAGCAAAACGGGTAGGAAGTAATGCATTTCGTAGCGCGTATAGTTACACCACAGTAAGCTCTCACAGCAAAAACGTATTTTATTAAGATATTAAAAGACCCAGTTTGGTAAATCCTCGTAAGTTTTGCAAATGTGCACGTTCGTAATCACAAAACTGCAAAATTAATTTAACCCCACAGAGATTTATGCATGTAAAAATAACAAGAAATTAAAATATTTTTCTTAATGCTGATAAATAAAAACCAAATTTTCAGGTATAGTAAAATTGCTTGTAGTATGAAACACAATTTCCGTGACCTCTTTCGGCACTACGAACAGATAAATTGGATATCTGCAGCTCTACATAGTTCGTGGACCACATTTCCTATGCTTGTAGTCTTAAAATACATCATAAGAGAATCACTGAGCGTTGTTTTATTCTTCATCAGAGCTACTTGATGACATCGGAGTCAGATTCATAACAGTTATGTTTTTTTTCTTCTTATTATTGACATTTTGCGATATAAGAAATCCATCTGAAATCTTTTAAAAATAGTTATGGGTGACGTTTTTGTAAACCCACGAATTCACTTTAACCACCGCCGATCCTATTTTTCAGAGAACGAATATTCAGTGTCATAATTTATACGATGGAATGCCATTGTTTTAATATCACGTTTTCTCAGTTCGCAATATCTTGCATCCATCTATGCACGATACACAATAAAGTCTTTGTATATATTTCTGCTTAATTTAAGCCTTCTTATCAGGAGGTACTAAAACCAATCTTTAGGATCCGACTAAGTACTTTTCACTGACATTCAAATGCGCCTCTTCCACACCAAACTGCTTCGCTGCAGACTTACACAGCCCATGGTACGAGTTTTGATAACTTTTACTACAAGTACCATTTTATACTCGTCCCATTTATTTGTTTTCAGACATACGCCAAGACCCCGGTATACAAATCAAAACGTTTCATTTTAAGTTCATGATGATATAACTTCCATTATTCACAGACAGTTTTCAGCAATAGAAGCCAGATGCCCGTAAATATCAGGGAAATATTTATACTTTTAAAAGAAGCACTATCATCCAAAACAGGCGATTTATGATAGCCACGATCAAAATCAAAATAATTGCACAGAGAGAGCAAGCATTACATACGCCACACTTTTGCAACCCTTGAACTGGCGGAGTTGGTATTTGTATTTGGACCGTATTGGCGAAGACAGCATTCCAAACCACAGGACTCAAACAACGTAATTATTTCGAATATCAGTTACAACTGTAATTACTTACGTGGCGATACAAAATAAATAACCAGTGTAAAGGACAGCTCTCACAGTACAACCTTACTTTCAATAGGAGATCCCGCCACACATTAGACAAAACTGTGGATCTCATAATCAAAGCTAATTAATAACTGCCAACACAAAACGCAGTGTTGGCGGATGCGCATCACGGTTAATTCATTTACATTTGTATGCACTATATATTCCAAACCATTAGAATGCCAAATTATTTGTAAAAACATGCTCTCTCTTATTTGGTTAAGAAGTAAGCTTATGAAGTTACTTAGAATCAGTCTCGTTGATTCTTAAGTTACAAAAATCGTAAGGCTATGTTTTAGTAGCGGGGAAATAGGACAGTTAGGAAGTTCCAACAGTATTCGTTAGAATTTAGCACATCGTTGCTCAAAATTACGACATAGGTCTCGTCTTTTAAGAGAAACTCGTAGTAACTGCTTCTACCATGCTGTTTAAAACTTTGTTTATCTGATTGTTAGATGAGTAACGCAATTTTAAAGCTAACCGTTTCACAAATAAAACGTATTTATGGAAATATTTTATGTGTTAAATTAATTTTTGTATCTCATTCTTCCCGTATCAATCGGAAGCAATTCTCTCTCAAGTAAGGTTCCGTAAAGAACATTTCTTCCGAGATAGCACGTAAGCTTGCGGAAAGCTTGCCATTTGATTTGANTTACATGAGTAACGTAATTTTAAAGCTAACCGTTTCACAAATAAAACGTATTTATGGAAATATTTTATGTGTTAAACTAATTTTTGTATCTCATTCTTCCCGTATCAATCAGAAGCAATTCTCTGTCAAGTAAGGTTCCGTAAAGAACATTTCTTCCGAGATAGCACGTAAGCTTGCGGAAAGCTTGCCATTTGATTTGAACGTGGCTTGACGAGAAAGCTTGTCATATCCCGTGCTACTCAAGCTTGATTCAGGCCAAATTTCTCATGACTTGTACATAATTTCTAATGGGAAGCTTGCAGGTGGCTTGAATTGCGTGTAGGTTTCCAAGGCAAGTTTGTGGCAAGTGTAACTAATTAAGCTTGTTACAAGCTTGACCTGTGGAGAATAGTTAGCATTATTCAAGCTTGATTCACGCTTACAGGCTTGCTATGGTAAGTTTGATTCCAGTTTGACTCAAGCTGATTATGCTATTAGGGTTCAACCTGTCTTGATCTTGACCTATACCTTCCTTTTACTCAAGAATTGAAAGAACACTATGTCGAATGCAGTATACGTCATTTTTACCCCTCAATATTTCTTTAATGGCGAAGCTGGTTTAATCTGAACTTTAACACCTTTTCACTTTCACATGGCTTACGGATGCATGGTGAAAAATATTCACTGTGCTGAAAAAACTACGCGATATCGCTCTTACTCTCAGCAATAACTATAAGCACTAAAAAAACTATTTTCAAAAATGATCGTGGATTTTATTAAATAGGTGGTGTCCATTAGCAAAACACATAACATTACCTGGCATGTTATGTATCTTACAGTACATTCATGGTTACGTCCATCTTTTCTGAAGCCCTTCTAAAGTTCTACTTCCCGTATATTCCTTCGCCTCATGTAAATAAAGCTGAACCAAGTCTAGAAAATTACACCAAAAGGACAATACGCCGCATTCTTGCGCACTCAGTGTAATAATATTTTGGATAATAATTATTTATTACTAGGCTTTACCAGCACAGCTATTTTCTCTCCGTTTTTATTAATATTGCTTATAAATTAAATATTATAATTTGGAAATAAAATATAAATAAATGTTTAACCAAAAATAAGGTACTGTTATCTTCACACGCGTATAAAATGCTTGTGACAAGTGATGTATTTAAGAACTATAAAGTACTTCATACAGGAGGTAATTTTTCAAACGTTTCTTTCAAAAATTACTAAGAAGCCGCGAATAGACAATAGTTACTATACTTCTGAATTTCGCCCACAAACAAGACATGTTGTCAACACAGATTCCTCTGTGGAAAATTATCTTTAGTAAAATTTCGACCGGTATGTGGTTTTCAGGTTAAACGCAATAAAATTGTGGACAACCCAGCAATAATGTAGAGGATGATTCCTCATGTAACAAATACATTAAGACAAAGCAAATTTTACCTTTTTTTATACCAAATGCGTGTATATACAATACAAATATTATATACCGTTCCATGTGTATTAAGCACTTTTGAATGTCCTGCTTAGAATATTTTTTCCCTCGTTTTATTTATACTATCAACAAACATTGCCTTGGAACGTCTCACTCCTATGCGTCCACTCTTAGAAACCAATATTCTTCTTTGGGCAAGTAAATGTATTAACATTACATTTGTGCTGTAAAGTGTATAAAACACCTTAGACTTTAGTAGTTCTAAACTTACATACTTAGTTCACTCAATAGGTTTGTGGACGTCGTGATACGTGGCTGCTTACACTCGACGAACTGGACTGTGATTGTCGAAACCCCAACGTCAAGCTAAGTAAATAGATTACGGTAGTGTAAGTCGCAAACAAAAATCTGAACAGTTTTATGAGTACGATCTTTTGCACGGTAAGGTTTCGTAAGGAAAATTTGAGTTTTCGTTCTAGTTAGCAGGTGATACGACATATGGAAATATTTTTAATAGCTGTTCCCTTCTTAACAAAAAAAAATAAACGTTATTGTGTAAATCGGAAGCTCTAGGTTGCACTGATATCTCCGCGGTGGTACATTTATCTTGAGTCAACGTCGTTTTTTTTATAAAGCTTTTTCCTGTTGTTGAAGACTGTTAACGACTTGTTAACGCTTATTAACGACTGAGTGATTCTGGGGTTTTAAAGACACTTTACATATGTTTATTTTACACTGACTAGACTTATGGTAACTATAGGCACTTAATTTCGCTCCTACTAAAGTGATAAGCAAAAGACCAGTGTTCTAATAAAAATCAGCGTCATAAAAGCTGAAGAATAGAAGAGACCCTCCTCGGAAACGAACTTCACGTATGAAGGCGGCGCATCGACTGAGATGAGGACCGGTTAGTCGTCAGACACACCGTTGACATCTACTTCGGGAAAGGCACTTGCTACACAATCACCATAGCGCTGCCCTTATGCTGGCCTCCGTTTGCAATGCGCACCAACGTTAGAAGAGTCACTTCGCGGGGAGTTCATCGCTCAGACTGTCATTCTGCGAGAGAAGTCCCGCGAGTTATCTCCAAGGCCTGTCCCCGCAATGACGCGGGCGCAGACACGTAGGCCCTGTCACGCAGGTGGGCAACGTAAAACACCGTTTGTCCAGTCCCCAGCGGAACGCACGCGTACACGGACACGCACGGAATAACGTAGGAGTGCTGGCCAACTGTTCAGTGTCCGTGAATCCGCGTAGCCAACTGGAATCAAGTATTCGGCTCGATGGTATTCGCTTTGTCACCACTGTGGCCACGAGGAAACGAACGTGGGAAATTTAAGATGGTTATTATAATTTTTGTTTTGATAAACACGCTTGCGTGTATTGGTAGTACTTTTTATGGATTATTAAACTTTATATAAATATTGAAAGTGATGTTTGCAATGCTATAAAACTTATAAGGGGGATTTCCAGAAGCGCTTCCGCCCACCCCCTCGTAGTTGTGTGAGCGTTCTTCTTGTTGGACGCGGGTTTGGTTAACTTATCAAATGGGAAACTTTTACGAAGTACCTTATAGGCGTTCGCGGTTAAGTGAGCACTTTTAAAAGCTCTGGTCGATGCCTATCTTCTTCTCAACGTGAGGAGCTGCGGTGGTGTAGTGGTTAAACTGCTCGCCTCCCACCTCGGCGAACCGTGCTCGATTCCCGGTGGGGTCGCTCCCAGGTTTTTACTTATGGGAATAGTGCCGAATGATGCCGCTGGTCGGCCTCCCCTTCTTTCCGGCGCTNTGCTCGCCTCCCACCTCGGCGAACCGTGCTCGATTCCCGGTGGGGTCGCTCCCAGGTTTTTACTTATGGGAATAGTGCCGAATGATGCCGCTGGTCGGCCTCCCCTTCTTTCCGGCGCTGCTTCATACTCACCCCATTCCACCCTCATCGGCTTTCAAGACCTCGATGTCAAGAGCCACCCTAATCTCTTCACTCATTCTCAGCTTGTATCTTTCCGCCATATGTAAAGTCGACACTGTCGCGAATCGAATTACTTTATTCATACGTCAGTCAAGAGAAATCATGAAATTGTTAGGGACCCAACTATGTTTTTAACATACCAGTTCTTTCTTTAATGTGTATAAAAACACGAACTTGATTGTCCATAAATTTAAATAAACATTACACTCGCAATACGTCAGCACATAGAAATGTTTTTTTTCCTTCATTAGCTGCCAACTTAACTGCGAGCCAGTATACCAGTGTTCATGGTAGCAATGAGGCAGTAAATTTTTTTTTGCAGAGATTGGTTTCAAAAAGTGCTTACTTTACCGTGGACGGTATATACCTATAAATATTAAACTAATAAAGGCAAAAAAAAAAAATCTCGAAATGAAATACAAGTATCAGCACTGCTAATTCCCCGCTTCGTAATGTCGAGAAGTAAAAAAAAAAAAAAAAAAA
>NQII01002635.1:75607-142605 GCA_002778355.1 Clitarchus hookeri | reverse complement strand
TCCACGCCAGCCAGGACCTTAACAATGCAAGAATTGCAGTCTCGTAAACAAAATAATTAATTTCAACCCAGAGATCTTGTGTCAGCGATTAAAATTGAACCCTGTTCAACTTCAGATTGCATCGTGACATAATGTTCACCTTTAACTCCTTGCCGTCTGGCAAGCTAGAAGTGTGTATTTTTAAATCCGCTACTGGGATAACGCCGCTTCTGTTGGTATAGGCTGTTCACGGTAAAGTTAACACTTTTTAAGGTAGTGCTTAAAAATTCCTTCAGCTTATTTGTAACCTTGCATCAATTTCTTAATATAAAAATTGGCATGTGACAGTGTGTAGTTTTTATAGCTCTCAAAAGTTAACGTCTAAGACCACAATATCATTTTTTTTTTTTTTGTTAACATGCCTACTGGTAGGGCTTTAAAAACTGCTCACTTTACCGTGAATAGCGTATATACGGTTTCTTACTTGCCACACTATCATACTAGTTCACCATACACCGTANGCCACACTATCATACTAGTTCACCATACACCGTACATGATTACTGTACAGCGCATCGGTGATGGCTGGGCTATCAGTCAGTGGAGTGCACCATTCAGATGAACTTCCATATGAAACGGGATACACAATCACTTGNTGATGGCTGGGCTATCAGTCAGTGGAGTGCACCATTCAGATGAACTTCCATATGAAACGGGATACACAATCACTTGTATTAACTTCAGTATTAAAAAAAAAACATGAACGCTTGTTAATAGGATGAATAATTCTTGTAAAACCTTAATTTAAAAATGAGTAATGATGAAACTACATATGCGTGAGATTGAAAATAAAGGCTGAGAATATTCTTTCTTGCCATCTTTCGAGCTACGTTATGGCATATTCGTCAAAGTGTTGTAGTTTTCCCGCTAATTATGAACAAATAATTTTTTTACACGTCTACTCAACGCCTTTGCTTTAATGNTGGCATATTCGTCAAAGTGTTGTAGTTTTCCCGCTAATTATGAACAAATAATTTTTTTACACGTCTACTCAACGCCTTNGCATATTCGTCAAAGTGTTGTAGTTTTCCCGCTAATTATGAACAAATAATTTTTTTACACGTCTACTCAACGCCTTCGCTTTAATGTCGCGAGGTTAAACGGGAGAGGACTCACTCATTTAACTAACGTAAACTTACAAACTGTATAAAAAACCTACCCACACAATTCATGGCGTAGCCGGAATCCGAACTCGTAACCCCATATTGACGTCATCTACAATTAATGAGGNACTACCCACACAATTCATGGCGTAGCCGGAATCCGAACTCGTAACCCCATATTGACGTCATCTACAATTAATGAGGAAAATTTAGTAGTATTGAGAAGTTTCTGAACATGTATAACAGGTATTTTTGAGAAAACCTTTTTTATTCGCGGTGTTTACATTTTACTAAGAGAAAAGTAATTCCCAATTTCCGTGATTGGAAATACGTCATGTGAACCTCGGACCATCTCTCGTAAATCTGAAATTATTTTTCGAAATTTAGTTTCCAACACGTTTCCAGTGGAATAAAAGTGTCGGTTTAGTTTTTTAAACGAATTTTATTTTTCTAGTTCATTTTAATATACAATACCAAAAACTCTTTATAATAATTTTACGGTTTTTTCTTAAACTTACCTTATTACCTCTTATNATTTTAATATACAATACCAAAAACTCTTTATAATAATTTTACGGTTTTTTCTTAAACTTACCTTATTACCTCTTATTATGGAAGAACGTAGTAAAATGTTTCATATTTGGCCTGCATATGGGCTTGAACTGGGTATTAAGACTCAACGGCTTGGGAAACTTAATTGGCGTGTAAATTCATATAATGAGACACACGGCAACTGCTGGAACGTTGGCAGTTTCAACGTTCTATGAGCTTGAAAATATCGAGCATGTGAATTTATTTACTCACTAACGGTGGAAGCCATAACGAGTGTTAAACACTTAGAATACTCCGCATAAATTAATCAATGGCCAGCGAAATACCAGTTATGATAATGCCTAGTATAGATGATGAAATGTATTACATTATCGTTCATTCATTCCTGCTGTGCTATACCATAATATTCTCTTTACTTAACTCTATTATTATCTTTGAATAAAAGCGGCATTTTAATTATATAAAATTTACTTTATTTGGTACATCTCAAAACAAAATTTTTTTTAATAAGAGAAATATATGCCAATGATTTCGTGAGTAAAATATAAGCTACCATTCGTGAAAACCCCCATTTTAATGTAACCGCCGGGCTTCAGTAAGGCTAACTTAATGTGAACAGCCTACAATGTTAGTCATTAAATTGTCAGTGCGAATTGCGTTGTGAATTTCACAGTACCGACAGCGCGTTCGTGCAGATTGGAATACAGGATAACACGAACTTCGCGTTACGTACTATATTGCGAGTCATAATTGGTGCGTTGACAATNTACAGGATAACACGAACTTCGCGTTACGTACTATATTGCGAGTCATAATTGGTGCGTTGACAATTTTATGTGATCGCAATTGACACGACTACACTTAGTTTTGAGGAAAGGAAATTTTTCCTTTCCTCAAAACCGCGTGTTATCATCACGTTAGATTCCACAGACTTTTAACTGATAACGCGTCTTAGCCATCGCCATTTTGAAAGAGATCGCAACATTTTCTTACGTTTTCTGACCAAAAATTATATAAAAACATCTCGGTTCTTGTTACAACGAGCTATATAATTTNCAACATTTTCTTACGTTTTCTGACCAAAAATTATATAAAAACATCTCGGTTCTTGTTACAACGAGCTATATAATTTATGAAATGTGATCTCAAAGCATAAACTTTATCATGAAAAGATTGATATTTTATTTGCTTCCATAATCTTGTTTCCTGCCGATTCGAATTACTTTAAAATCGTGCAACTGGAGAACGTTCAGCCACCTGACAGATGAAAGGTAATACCTTATGTTTCTTCTGTATTTAGTTGCCTTATTTTATGTGCACGATGAAACGTGAAGACCGCATGATTATTCGTACCTAAATATAAACCTTATCTTCCGTTCGTAGAAAATGAAAAGATCCATAGCATTTTATCTATCTTAAACAAAATAAAAATTAAACCTAATACTTTCTGTTAANCGTAGAAAATGAAAAGATCCATAGCATTTTATCTATCTTAAACAAAATAAAAATTAAACCTAATACTTTCTGTTAACGATCCGTTGAGATTTGTAACGTAACATGTGGAATATGTTATTAAAACATTTTGAAACACGCATATAATGAGACGTTTAGCTGGTTTTTCCGGTGTAGAGTGGCTGACACACTGAAACGAATTGTTTTTGTTTTAAAATTTAAGTTACAATGCAGTAATATTTTTATAATTAGTTACAAAATAGCCCCACGTATATTATGATTTAAACTATTAACAAGGTTTGATTTTTCATTAATTTTTATTTGGCTTTTTTACATTAAGTACGGTAATGCAAGATCAATTTTTTTTCGTCATACCTAAATAAAACGTTTCCTGCGTATTTGGAAAAATTTCAATGGTGATCGAGAGTATAGCCTTGTAGACGACCTTTAGAGCTCTATATCGTAAATAAGTAGCAGCTAACTAATTGGAACTCGAACTCGCAGTCTTATCACTGAAGCCCAGCGTGTTATCGCCTTAGATACNCTCTATTATTATCTTTGAATAAAAGCGGCATTTTAATTATATAAAATTTACTTTATTTGGTACATCTCAAAACAAATTTTTTTTTAATAAGAGAAATATATGCCAATGATTTTGTGAGTAAAATATAAGCTACCATTCGTGAAAACCCCCATTTTAATGTAACCGCCGGGCTTCAGTAAGGCTGACTTAATGTGAACAGCCTACGATGTTAGTGATTAAATTGTCAATGCGAATTGCGTTGTGAATTTCACAGTACCGACAGCGCGTTCGTGCAGATTGGAATTCAGGATAACACGAACTCCGCGTTGCGTACTATATTGCGAGTCATAATTGGTGCGTTGACAATTTTATGTGATCGCAATTGACACGACTACACATACTGCGCCCAACGTTTCCTTTCCTCAAAACCGCGTGTTATCATCACGTTAGTTTCCACAGACTTTTAAATGATAACGCGTCTTAGCCATCGCCATTTTGAAAGAGATCGTAACATTTTCTTACGTTTTCTGACCAAAAATTATATAAAAACATCTCGGTTCTTGTTACAACGAGCTATATAATTTATGAAATGTGATCTCAAAGCATAAACTTTATCATGAAAAGATTGATATTTTATTTGCTTCCATAATCTTGTTTCCTGCCGATTCGAATTACTTTAAAATCGTGCAACTGGAGAACGTTCAGCCACCTGACAGATGAAAGGTAATACCTTATGTTTCTTCTGTATTTAGTTGCCTTATTTTATGTGCACGATGAAACGTGAAGACCGCATGATTATTCGTACCTAAATATAAACCTTATCTTCCGTTCGTAGAAAATGAAAAGATCCATAGCATTTTATCTATCTTAAACAAAATAAAAATTAAACCTAATACTTTCTGTTAATGATCCGTTGAGATTTGTAACGTAACATGTAGAATATGTTATTAAAACATTTTGAAACACGCATATAATGAGACATTTAGCTGTTTTTTCCGGTGTAGAGTGGCTGACACACTGAAACGAATTGTTTTTGTTTTAAAATTTAAGTTACAATGCAGTAATATTTTTATAATTAGTTAAGTCAGAAAATTGATAATTTTATGAGTCAATTACAAAATAGCACCACGTATATTATGATTTAAACTATTAACAAGGTTTGATTATTCACTATTTTTTCTTTTGCTTTTTTACATTAAGTATGGTAATGCAAGATCAGTTTTTTTTCCGTAATACCTAAATAAAACGTTTCCTGCGTATTTGGAAAAATTTCAGTGGTGATCGAGAGTATAGCCTTGTAGGCGACCTTTAGAGCTCTATATCGTAAATAAGTAGCAGCTAACTAATTGGAACTCGAACTCGCAGTTTTACCACTGAAGCCCAGCGTGTTATCGCTTTAGATACGTAGGACGAAAACGGTTGTTTATATATACATATATACACACACACACATATATATATATATACATTCCTTGCAACATAACTATAAAATTATGTCCCGCCATTGGAGTGTACCTACATTTGAAATAAAGTGTTGAGAAGACGTCGGTAGAAGCGACAGGAGTTTATTAAAAATATTTATATTTATATTTTGTAAAATCCAAAGTGTTCTGATTTTGAAACTTTTTACAAAGGCTGTTTCCAGTTATGATTTAATTTCACGCATATTGTTTATCCACGTGTAAATCTGACATCGATAAGTGATTCCAGTTTTGCAGTTCTCTTTTAAACATTTTAGATTTATCGCAAACAAAAAAAATAATACATATATAAAATGATGCAAGTATGGAGAGTTATATGTATTGGTTGTTTTTTTAATTACCCAACTGTGGTGCAATCTCCTTATGTCTTTGTAGACATTCGATAGTGTTAATACATTTTTTACTGTGTGAATGAACACTCTTTTATTATGATTCAGTCATACTGAATAAGTTACAAACTGTGTTCCAACCGTGCTATTATAACAACTGATCTAAAATCTTCAGTTGATTCTACTCCATTACTCTTGTAAAGCATGACACATACGAGATTCTTAACCACAAAATTCGTGAAGCTCATTGCGTTATTAAAATAATAATAATAATATGCTGGTTTTTTCGATTGTAGAGAAGAAAGTGAATTTTTGCGACATCTGGTTGTGATCAAGTTTTTCCTATCCCATTGAGTAGACACTCGAAAAAAAGTGCCTACAGGCTAACACGCTGTCCTAGGAAAAAGTGTATATGATTATAAACTTTTAAATAGTGTTTTTAGCAAAATAATGCGAAAACCTCGCTTATAATCTAGAAACTTCGTCTTTTGCAAGAGAAAAACTCATTTCAGTGTTTATCGGAAGTGAAATAAAACNATGCTGGTTTTTTCGATTGTAGAGAAGAAAGTGAATTTTTGCGACATCTGGTTGTGATCAAGTTTTTCCTATCCCATTGAGTAGACACTCGAAAAAAGTGCCTACAGGCTAACATGCTGTCCTAGGAAAAAGTGTACATGATTATAAACTTTTAAATAGTGTTTTATAGCAAAACAATGCGAAAAACTCGCTTATAATCTAGAAACTTCGTCTTTTGCAAGAGAAAAACTCATTTCAGTGTTTATCGGAAGTGAAATAAAACATTGAAATGAAAACGCCGACACTGCAAATTTTGTGTTTAGAACATAGGATTTTATTTATTTGAACAGCAATAATTATTTATAGTTAATTATAAATCTGATGTGTAATTTTAATGTCTGCAAGTTATATGGATAAGAGTGCAATAGCATTTCTAAAATACTGTTTTTGCTATTTCCAAATGTAGTGCTTTATGGCTTTCATAACTGTAGGTGCCAGCACTTATATGAAAACCCATTGTTTAACGATAATGTTTTCATACGCGCCTATTTTAAAGGCTGTTAGAAACACTATATTTCCTAAATTAATTTTCGTAGCATTTAATTGTAAATTGTAATTGCAAAGTTTTTAAATAACAATTCAATTTAAGGTGAATTTGTGTATTGATTAGTAAGTATTATTTTTAGAAAAATGTCACAATGTTTCGCAATATCACAAGCGTGTTTTCACATTCTAGATGATTTACAAAATTTTACAAAGCGACCACTTTGATTTAGATAATATTTTGTAAGATAAAATGTTTGTGTATTTATATATAGTTTTGTACTTTTCTTCTTGTCACTGTATTTCTATGTAAATAATGTTGTTTTGAATAAAGGTATATGTTTTGTTTGATGATAATGTATTTTCGATTACACTGAAGTCTTATGTTCATTTTTTTTTTTTTAGATATTGCTCCCTCATCCATGCACATTATTTAATAACGAATAAAATTATATCAGTTTTATATTTATAATATTATTAAGTTACTTTTATTTAGTCTCTTACACACATGTACACGCAGTTCGAAACAAGTGACACGTGCGTTCACAAAACACATGTCTAAAAGAACCAATACCATGCGAAAACACGGAAGATAGAATACTTTGAAACAGAAATTAGCAAAATAAATCCAGCCCTTAAAACTTAAAAAATTATCCATATTCCATTAAAATAAAATTTTATTTTTTATTTGGATTTTTAAATGGATAAATGCGTATACAATAACAAGCGAGGTGGCACGGTAGTGACGCAGTGGCCTCCTATTTAAAAAATTCGTTTACGTTCCATTCAAATTAAATTTTGCATTTAATTTATTAGGTTTAACTGGTAGAAACACGTACTTCTGCGTATAACGCGTGAGGTGGAAGAGCATCAACACAATGGGTTGGCGTTCTAGAAGACGCGGGTTCAACTCCCGCTTCAGCATTTAATATTTTGATTCTTCATAGTTTTTTGGAAGTCATATCGTTCCTGGAAAATTCTGGAGTATTTAAAACAAAATCTGTAGTGATTCCTGTTCCGATGTCCATAGTCCCAGACACTGGTCGAGTCCCCAGTGGCACTGCTGTGGACGAGACGTTAAGCCGCTCACGTACAGAACGTCTGGAAACTCAGTGCCCACACTCCAGACATAGTTTGTTTGGACCAATGGTAGCACGAAAGCCATATGCACTTATATCCGGAAACTTATTTTTATATCATAAAACTGTATTCAAAGTTTGCGGGGTACAACGTCTGCAGAACTTACATTACAAGCTCCATTACACTTTGTGACACATCCCCACCCTGAATAGTACAAAAAATTCATCCGCACGCATTTTGCGAACTCTTTCTTTTAACTACACATAACTCATTTCATTTCGTTTATTTGCATTCCTGAAATCTCAAAATTCGAGATACGGAATAAGTCGTGTCAATTTACAATACAAATATATACAATAATATTGTACAATCAATGACATACATATTACACTAAACACACTACTAATTGCAACTGTAAATTTATACGTGTGTGTACTTAGACATATAACAGTACCAGTGTGACAACTCATCTACAAAACAATTCTTCAATATCGTGATAACAATATTCAAGCAGAAAATCGGTCAGTTTGCGGCAAAATTTTGCGTTTTTTTTTTTTTTTTTTTTTTTAAGAAACTGTGGCAGATTATTGTGAAGTTTTTTTTCCATTAATCTGCCTATACCAGCTTCATGGTGCTGATTTTCTTGATAAAGTTAATATTGATATTATCTTTGCTTCTAGTGCACATAATCCGTTGTACAAAGTAAGTAAATTGTAGTTTATAAAAATTCGTAAAATGGGTACGGATAAATGTTTGGTATTATTGAGGGTGGATATGTGTGACAAAGTGTAATGCCACTCTTTTGGGTGTCGTGAGTTGTGAAGTTAGTGTTTAAATCAGGTTAGATCACTCTCGCACTGAACAGGACCGGTCGCCTGTACAGCTCATGTATAGTACATTCACGGTTGGTTCGAACTTGTCTAAAGCCCTGCTAAAGTTCCACTTCCAGTACATTCCTACGCCTCACGCAAAACAAAACGTAACCGAGTGCAGATAATTACACCAGACGGACAAAGCACCGCATTCGTGCGCACTCGGTCTAACAGTATTTTTCGTAAGTACCATTTCTTACTAGGCGTTAACAACACACTTATTTTCTCCCTGATGTTATTCGTTTTAATTATAAAATAATGTTGTAATTTATAGGTAACATATACATAACTGTTCACTTTCATGTTGACACAAGTATAAAACGCCTATGATACATGACGTATTTAGGAAACAACCAAACATGTCCCACATGCGGTAATTTTTCTAAGGTTTGATTAAAAAAGTAGTGTAAAGAAACCGCGAATATATTATAGTAATGCATGGAGCAGCACGCACGCACGCACACATCTCAGCGATATGTCTTATCATACATCTTGATTTCAGCGGCTACTTCTGAACTTTGACCGAGTCGATACTGTTTAAACTGCCCTCGCTGCGAAAGGCTGTTCACGGTAAACTGAACACTTTAACAAGCCCTGTTGAAGACCTACTGGTATACACATTGTGTATTCTTCCGCCATACTTTAAACTAACACTGCCATACGGGCCTCGTCACTTTATTCATGCGTCGGTCAAGTGAAATTGTGAAATTATGTGAAAAGTAAGTATTTCACAAATTTACTTTATTACATTGATGTGCATTGAAAACAGAAAGGAAAAGAAATAATGATTTTAGCATTTACAAATATTTACCTGACACTTTAAAATTCAACGTTAAGACATGGAACTACTTTCCCTCCGTCCTTACCAGGTTTACTGGACACCCGTTAAAATACGCGCACGAAGGGGCAATGATATTTTTCAATGTTTGATTTCAAAAGTGCTCAGTTTACCATTATCAGTCTATAGTTTTCACCCTCCGCTATCAAATAACATGGTTAAAAACCTTATTTTACAGTAGAATTTATGTTAATGCATTATTTGTTTTGGACATACTTACTGTCGAGAGGGTTTTTACGATGTATATACCGGTTTTTTTCCCCACCTCTTCTTAGTTGAACACTCAGGGAAACAGTCATGGCTCGAATCGTGGCCATGGCTGCCAAACATCTCTCTGCAACGATGCATATCTTCTTGCATTACGTTCATTTCTCGTAGGCGTGTGGGGCTCAGCCCTGAGATGCACTTAGGTCTCGTCCCTACCTTGGACGTATACTTAACACTTAAGTTAGAGCAGGAAAAGGAAAAACACTGTCAGTCTTCATGTGACGAGCAAAGCATTTATATCTCACGAGGACATTACAGACAAGGGGATGTAGTTCTTGTCTCAATAACGTTTTTTAAAAAATGTAATTTTAAACATTGGTGTTTGTAGGTACACACGCATAACGGTAGGAAATGGTGAAATGGTAATATATTTACTTAGTTACCAATTTCAATGTCGCATGATTAATGTTGATAAAGGCTCGGATAATATTCATTAGGTCCAAGTAAATGTAAAATTTTGTATGTAACGGAAGAACAGACAATGGCGAGAAAGAAAAACGTAGGCATTGCATCATCACCACCGCCATCTTTCCTGTGTTAGGCGACTACACCTGCTCCAGTCTCAGAATTGGGCCAGCTCTTCCAATGTCTTCCTGCATCTTTCCGACCTCTTGGGCAGTAACTCAACACTTGTCTCGGAAACCTGCACTCACTCATTATCTGCACGTGATCCAGCCACTTCTACTTGTTCTCCCGTATTATTTTACTACCCTATTCAATATTAACCCATTGTGTCTCAAATAAATATATCGTCTTAGGCATTGCAACTAACAACATTTTCACTTCGAGGAAAAGATTTCCGTATATACAAACGTTTGCCGCGGAATGATTACCCGCTCTAGACAGCAAACCACCTCACTTGTGGCCACTGGCAGGAAGGAAAAAAAAAAAATCCCGTCAAACTGATGAAATGCAATCTCTCAGAACTGAAAGAGTGAGAAAATAGTGATTATGCAACCCGCACACCAGTAGTGATAAATGTGTTGCGTGTCCTTATGTTTACGGGCGTCTATGTAGAAGTACGGTGCATGAGGTGTGAAGGCAAGTAATATTTCATTAAAAAGATTACCAACTATTGTCACCCAGCGAAATAAGTTAATATAAGAGCCCCTAATAATGCAATTGGTTCAATAGTATCTACCTACATTTGTCACGAAAATAGGCATTCACACAAAGGAATGCTCTTACTAAACATAGTTTAATATTACATAAATAGTGACAAGTTAAAACATTGCATACGATGTTAAAAAGTATCATCAAGTGACTGTCACTCATTCGCAGTGAATTTTAAAAACAACTAGTCACGTTTTTGTGACTCTTGGCAAATATAAGCTGCAAAGAACTAGCATTTACATAAATCAGACAACTCGTGCCAGAAATGTGTTTGGCCCACAGTATGCTAGACAATAGAATAACTGAGCTAGAAACCATTTCTTGGTCAAGTTTGATTTAAGATATAAAATGTTCGCTGACGTACCCCAAATGACACACTAGTAGTTCCCGTGATTCCTGTTGGAGCCAAACTCTGGGGAAGGAGAATAGTTAAGGGAGTTGAGCAACTTTTGGCTTTGTTTTGTTTCAGTGAAAAGTGTGTACTAAACAAAAGTGCAAAAGAAAGAATAAAGAAATGCGAAATTTAACAAATGAGTTTAAAATGTTAATAAACGCCCATTTTAAAAACCTAGATAATTAATTTAATTGTATAAATTTTTCAAGCGTTAATGTTTGATTCTTACAGCATAGAGTTACAATTTATTAGTTTTAGAGTCCACACGGTTGGTGTCCAGAATTTTTCAGTCTATGTCAATACTCGATCAACTGAGCTAACTAGGATAACTTGATAGTCCGAATTTATTCTAAATATGTTTAATTTTTCTTCTTTCTGTTTCTATAACTGAGATCAATACCTAACTTAGCTTACAGCTTTCGCTGTTCATTAGCCGGTCCATCAAATATAAAATGTTTTTAACATTGTTAAGCTATTGAAGTTTTCATATAGACATGTGCTGTTTGTTCGTCACTGACAGGGAATCTAATGTCACTACTCAAGTATATAAGTTACGTACTTGTACATTTTGAAAATTTAGTATTAAAACATGTCAATAAATATTCGAAGACGATCGTTTTGTTGATTGGAGCTCCTTCCCCCACCACCCGTAAGGTAGAGCACTCGGTGTGTTTTATTGTACAGTGTTTTTTTTCAACTGGCCTAATCAACCTTGAACGTACTGGAGTTACTCCGTCCTAGTCGTCGCTGGCACACAAGTTAAATTATGTGAACAATCAGGTCGTTGAAAATTTGTATTTTAACATTCAGTAATTTCATTCTGACTATTATATTTCAAAATTTATTTTATTATAATCGAGGTTATCGTAATATTTTAACGTACTTTACAGTAAGGCGTTGCTGTATTTCGGCACTGAACTAGTACATGAAATATAGTGTCACACAGAAAATCTTCGTCAACACTGAGATAATCGTCATCTATACCTTCTGTTACATCCTACAGCTCTACACTGACATGCCAGAAGTCATGGGATACGGTTAGAGTATCGTTTAGACCCTCCTCTAGCCCGGCGAAGTGCAGCAGCTCATCGCGGCATCGATTCCACGAGAGGAAATAAACACTTGTGGAGAGATGTTGAACCATGCCGTCTGGATAGCTATTTTTAGGTGCAGAATCTTGGCCTCCCCAACACATCCCATCAATGCTCAATGGGGTTTACATAAAACGAACGAGGTGGGCCGCAGCAGGCGTTTAAATTCTCTGCAGAATGTTCCTCGAACCAATTATATGGACAACTTGGGCCGATGGCACTGTGCTTTATCCTGCTGGAATATTCCATCGTTTTGGGGGTGCGTGTAGTCTAAAAAGGGTTGCAGTGCTATGTCGTGAACAGCACATGCTCACCACGCGATGTCAGAGCAGTGCTGCTATATGTCTGGGCGCTTCCAATACGTAACGGTACTGTGGCGCCGCCATTACCTTTATATACTGCTATCCCATGACTTTTGGCATGTCAGTGTAATGTATGACAGTATTTTATATCATGCATTGGAAAATCCTTCATATTTTTAACAGTTAATAAATCATAACGTATTAATTAATTATAAAGACAAAACAATAAAATAAATACTTTCTTACAGTAAAATGTTTAATGATTTTCAGAATACTTATTTAACAATAGATAAACTGTTTCATATTTGCAGAAAATGTGAAAACGTATTTTAAGGGAAAAAAGTATACAATTAATATAAATTTAATGGTATTTTAGAAACATTCTGTTGTGCATGGACATAATTTAAATTTTAAAAAATCCCAAATGAAAATAATATTCTTCCTTATATAAACTTCTATATGTTATACAAACAAGTAAATTTAAAATGTTGCACCTTTTTTTAGTGTTCCGAGTGCTCAGTAAAAATAATATTTCACAAAGACATAGAATATTTAAAAATTACTGTATAGAGTTGATACCTACCCAATGTTATGGTTTATAAGTAGGTATTGATTCTGCTCTTGGCGTAAGGCGCCAGCAATGGATGCTAGCTCTCAGTGTTAGGGCATAGGAATGTGTTGACGTTACTATCCCTAGGTCCAATTTACCAAATAAATTCACCTTCTTTGCGAGTTAACATATGTCAGTTTTATTTATGCTTACAGGGTCACTTCTACATGAACACACAAGACAACTCTCCCCTCCCCTTTTTCTACATAGGCTACGTATGGCTTGACGCGGCGATTTGCGTCGTGGGGAGCAAGATTCTTCACACTTGCTGTATGACTCTACTTATCTGACTCGAGGCGCTGGTCTTCTCTCGGCTGGCGACCTCTGGACCGCTTCGTCACTCGGTAGGCAGACTGGGACGTCTGGGCTGCGACAGGTCCTCCCGGTTGGCGTCTCGACGCCTTCTCGAACTCGTTCCTCCTGACTTCGATCCGCACTCCTCGATGTCCGTCGGCCGACTGCCGTTGGCGTCTCGACGCCTCCTCTCATACTGGCTCTGCTCCGCACACCTCGCTTGACGTCCTCCGACTGATGTTGACGTCTTGATGCATTCTCGCGAACTCGTTTTTGCCGGCTCCGGTCCACATTCCTCGCTTGACGATGTCTGACTGACCTGGTTCCTGCCTCTTCCTCCCATTTTTGTAAGCTTGTTAGCCATAATGAACTGGCATCATCTCCGCACGTGGCCGGGCTGCTCGCCGCATCCCCTGGGTCGTAAAACACGTGTTCGGCGCTTCGGTTCTCGCAAGTGTTTCTTCCGCTGCCTCCGGCTATCGCGTCGCTCGCCCCATCTCTGCACATGACCGCGCTGTTCGCCGCATCCCCTGGGTCATAAAACACATGTTCGGCGCTCCGGCTATCCGCACATGGCCCGGAGTCGTCCCTCGCTTCTGGCATAGACGTTTATTGTTCTGCACTGCACATGTTGGGACCCTTGGTGGTCCCTTGGTCGGCGCACGTGTTTCTTCTGCTGCCTCCGGATATCGTATCGCTATTATTCCAGCCCGCTCGCCAAAAGCTCTCATTGTTTATTGCGGTAGCCATCCTGGGACAGACGCAGCNCTGCTGCCTCCGGATATCGTGTCGCTATTATTCCAGCCCGCTCGCCAAAAGCTCTCATTGTTTATTGCGGTAGCCATCCTGGGACAGACGCAGCCGATGGTGTGAGCTCGGCGTCCCTTGGCAGCTGCGAAACGCAGCAGTGCCTGCCTTCCTCCGCATGTGGTCTCTACGCCACATGTTCATTCCGCCGAACCATCCTGGCGTCATTATTCCGGCACGCCCGCCAAACCCTTAGTATTTATTGCGGTCGTCCGCCTGTGAGTTTCGCCAGAGTGTGTCTTCTGACGAATAAATATCTTTAGGGACGCGGGATGCGTCAGAGTAAAAAAAATAGACGATTGCTGTAAGAAATTTAGAACCAGGATATGTTCAACAACTAAAAACATACATATGAAGTACTGAGGCAATGATACGACTCCCCGCTGGGAGGTGATAGTATTTAGCTTTTATTTTCATGTCGATGCTAAAATGCCACTACGAGCTGTTCTCAGTTAATTGAGAACTTTTGAAATCAACCTTAGAAAAATGTAATTGCCCCTGCATGCATGTATTTTAACTGGCAGCCTGACTGTCATGCGCCCAGTAAAGTTGGCAACGATGAAGGGAAAGTAGTTCAATGCCATACTTGAATTTAAAGCGTTGGGTACATGTTTGTGAGAACTGGAATAATTTATTTTGCTATCAGTTTCTTTTAGTGCATATATAAGTGTAAGAATGAGCAAATTAGTAAATTATTTACTTTCCTAATAATTTCACAGTTCCACTTGGCCAACGCATCGACAAATTGAACAATCCCATTGCAACGTTAATTTTACGTATGTCGGAAGGAAGAACACACAATGTGGATACGCGTGGATCTCAAGCAGGGGTTTCAAAACTGCTCAGTTGACCGCGGACAGCCAACGATGACACATGCGAATACCCGACGTCGTTTTAGAGAGGAGCAAATGACATCGTCAGTGGAATGTGGAGCAGTGGAAGAAGGTCTTACGGAGTGATGAGTCACGCTACATGATCTGGCACTGAGATTGACCTGGCAAACGGTAGGCTGAGCAAGATATTTAATTGCTGGTGCGAAGTAAATTCACGCGGAGGGTGTTTGTTTATGTTGAACAGTATTTTATTCCCACAACCAAGTTCATCTAGCTTTAAACATCCGCATACTTGGACCAAATAACGTATTTGATAATAATGTGTTGAGTCAAATGCCTGTTTGGTTGTTTCGACAGTATAAGCACTTATTTAGTGCACACGACCATTTCACGAGAACGGAATTAATTAATCATATGGTTGTCTCATAATAAAGTCGAATAAAAAGTTCGTTCATAATTGAGAAAATATTTATTTTGAATGGAACACGTTGACGTTAATACCCCGATCTGTTGTAACAGCAAAATCAAATGGTTTAATTACCGGCTTTCATTTGTTTGGCTGCACCGTGGTCTTATTTGAGAGCATTCCCTCAGAAATACAGTTCGGGCGGTGGTATACAAGAAAGTCGTGTAACTATTGGGATACCAGTAGTGATTATCAATATGGCCGGTAAAGCGCAATATTGGTAAAAACAGTCTAGAAAAAAATCTCTTCGAGTTAAAGCAAAAAGAAAATATATAAAATTGAATATGAGTGTGCTGGTCACTTTTCTCCTGTGCGTATCACTCAAAAAATGACGGAAAGTATGTTTGGAATGTACGAAGACAACGGTAAATGGAAAAACCTAAACAAAAATTACCAATATAAGGTACAAAATATTTCTACGCTTAAGTTTCCTAATATGCACTGAGGGTTAGGTTGTCTCGATACAACAGGAATAACGCTGACAAAACTATCGCAATTGCTATACATGTGGTCAACAGTGCTAACAGAATCTGTACCAGGAAAGAAAAAAATGTATTGTGATCATTTAGGCGATAGAGGAATTTAGGAACCAGCTACTAAGGGGGAAATTGCGCTTCTCAGACCACAACGCATTAATGTGTATTCACACTATTAAAACTGTTGGCAGATAACTGAACGGGTGATAGCTATTTATTCAGAAATTAAACACTGTTTTTATTAACGCTAGAGACCCTAATATAATTACATATGGTTATCTAAGTCGTATTCTCGATGAAGAAACCAAATGTTCTACTTATACTCAATTGTAAAAATTTTTATGACAGTCAAATTAAATCATAATTTGAGGATGTTTGGAAACCCACCATGTCTCTATGGAGCCTCTTGTAGGTGACTTCGAAAAAGAAGTAAGTTATGGTCTTAATTTAATTTAAGAATATTTTTATACCATGTGCCTGCAGTTCTGTTGTAACTATATGTAGATAAAATTCATTTTAATTGTCCTTTCGTGCGATTTGGGACCACACAAGAAAACTTAATAAACCAGCCGATTCTTCCTAGGAATAATGCAAATTAAGTTTCAGCCAGATTTTTGCTACCCTTTTCCAAATACGCCGTCATATTTACTTCCATTGCTGTGTATGTTTTCTCCCAGTTCGCTATGTTGGATGCCTTTGTCCAAGAAAGACATACTTGCACAGATGTGCCTTATAAAGTAAAAAAAAATTACTGAGAAAGTTTAGCAAGAAGTCTTACTTAAATTATCATTCCTGTTACAGCCTTAGACACACAACCTAAAGGGAATTATATAGCACAAAGAATGTGTAGTCTTGGCACAAATGACATACACTTTGCTATGCAACCCACGTAGATTGGAGGATTAAATTCAATTCACCTGGTTCCGCATGAAATGTATAATGGAATATTATACTTCTTTACTCTTTTGGAGAAGTTGTTTTCTCAACATTTTGTAATATTAACAAAAGAACATGCACAGAAATAAGCATGAGGTGACCTTCATTAGTAATGATTTTAAAATATGGGAGTCAATATCACGTGAAAGCCACCACAATACTCTATATAGAGAGAAGGAAATCAAATGCTTATGTTTTTTTAATCTAGAACGTAGAGATTGGGAACTTAGTAACGGTTAAAACTATTTCTATAGGACTTTTAAAGATGTACCTAGGAAATTCTCTTTTGGAATCACTGTTGTTTCGTACAGCCATTATATAGCCTACTTAAGTGAATAAATAGTTTGATTGACAAATTTATTAGTAGACAAAAATGAAATGCAATTTTGTCGTTCTTAGGATTTTTTTTCAAACATAATTTTATTTCAATTTGCGTGTAGTATTTCCCTCAATTCTATTGGTTTTGTTTTAAAATATTGGGTGTTCGCACAAGATCTGGATAGAGAGTAAGTCGCTATCGGATCTGTAAAATCGAAGTTACTGAATATGTTGGTAAGTTTTGTAAGAATATGGCATATCAGCTTGCTCCGATTAAATCACATTACTGGAAAGAGAACATACGAAATTCTGAAGGGAGAATGGAAATAATATTAAATGAATTGGTGTAGAAAAATATGCTGCGACGATGCAAACAATGCATCAACACATGGTTTAAGGTCTACGCAACAGGATCATGTTGGTTCTCAAAGGTTTCAATAGGTGGCGTGGCCCTCTCTGGCATTCAGGCAGGCATTCGCGCGGCCTCTTGTTTCCAGAAGACGTATTTCTGTAAACACGCAAGCAAGTGTTCTAGGCATACTTTTCCAATAAATGTGGGAAAAAATTATCAACAGCCACCGCTTTCAACTTGTACCTTGTTAAATAAACTTAAAAAAGAAAAAATTAATGAAAATGGTTCAAAATAACACTTTTTGTGTTTTCATGTGCAGTTTCCTTGAAATAAAGGATAAAAGTATAAAGTTTAATCCATTGGCTTACATCAGTGTAATAATATCCTAATGTTACATATTTATGATGTATCTAAATTCCCTTCAAGTATATACATGTCTATACTTCGCCCCACCTGTGACGTCACTAAGTATATACTAGTGCCATCCCAATTCTTAGTATAGTACACACAGCGTCTGTACTTGCCAAGTACACGATGTTGCTTACTTGCCGGGTGAACTTGCGTACTTGCGACGGTCGCCATGTTTGTTTTCAAACGTCACATACATAACCTATGTTGGTAAAGTTTTGTGGTTCTACTTACCCGCCGTCTTATAGCTCTACGAAGCGACCAATGTGCAACATTATTTCTGCGTTTATAATAACCTACCTGTTACACATGACAAATGCAATATTTATATTTATTTGCAACAACGCCAAAGACATAAACGAAAGCAAAGACATCCAACATGGTTTTTTTTTACAGCAGACATCATAGAGTTGTTAGCTAAGAATGACGAAACACGTGTTTAATTTCTTGTAATTCGTGTTATTTACGCCAGGTTGTGCGACGAGTCAAGTACAGCCAGACAAAAGCCGTCCCGATAGTCGGAGTAAGTACACACAACGGCAAGTACGAATATGTATATACTGATGACAGCAGTTTCAGTGACTGGTCTGCTACTGGCTAACTTCCCACGTCATTCTCTCATGTTTTGCAAAATCACAGAGAGAATTTTTACCTAGGAATAAGATGAAAGTTGTGTTACAATTGGGCCGCTCACTTTGAGTACCTGGTTCGTAGCGTGAAGGACTCCCTTGAACCTGAACCATCGAAACATCTGATTGTAGTCTATCACGGTAAAGTGAGCACTTTTGAAAACCCTCTCATTCAGAATAATATTTTAGTTTTAGACGTAAACTTCCAAGTTCGGTGGAATATACACACTGTGTTAATTACTCACATGACAAAATTTATTTAAAAAGGTGGTTAAAGAATACAAAATGACTGAAAGAAAAAAGCAACTAGGGCCTCAAAATTGCTCACTTTACCGTGAACAACCTATACACAGTAAGCTCACGAACACACCCACTGGCGAGCAGAGTAGCAACATGTCACGTTTGCGGATGAGTCCGTTTTCATTTTGGATTACAATGATGATTGCAAATGGATTCGGCGATATCATGTATAGCGCCATCTTTCAGAATGCTTTGGTCATCGTTATAATTTACCAACTATAGGCGTGGTGGTTTGGGGAAAAATTGGGTATCATAGGCGATCTCGGCTTCTACAAATTGTAGGCATTCTCAAAAGAAATCAGGGCCGCGGTGGTGTAGTGGTTAGCCGGCCTGGCCCCCACGTAGGCGAACCGGGTTCGATTCCCGGGCGCGTCCCTTCCAGATTTTCGCAAGGACGATGCCGCTGGTCAGCGGGTTTTCTCGGGTCTTCATTACTGCGCTGATCCACCCTCGCCTCGCTTCACCCCTATCGGCTCTCGAGACCCCGATGTTAAGAGCCGTCCGAGTCTCTTCACTCACTCCCTCAACGGCAATCACTACATCAGAGAAGTTTTGAGGCTGAGGTCGTGCCCCTCCTCCAGCACACTCTTGGAGTCATACTACAACAAGACAACGAACGACAACATGCTGCCGGAAATGCCCAGGCCGTCTTGGATGCAAGGCAGATATCGCTTCTTCCCTGGCTTGCATGTTCGCCCGACATGTCACTTATTGGAATATGCCTGGGATATGGTCACTCGGCAACTGGACCGTCATTTCCATTCATCCAGCAGCCAAATACCAATGAATTGTGGACTCGAGTGGAAACAGCCCGGCAGGCAATTCCCCAAGAGAACATCCAACACCTGTCTGATTCGACGCCATGGCTTGTATATTTACTAAACATTGAGACCAATAGGAGTTTTATGTGGCAATGTTTATGCTGGTATGGTAGGAATTTTGTGCAAAACATATGAATAGAAAACAATTTGTGTGGACATACTGATATCATTTATTTAAAAACTGAATTTTGGGAAGGAACCGTTTAGCAAGCACCAGAGACAATCAGATTCTTTACAAGACCTTGCCCCCTCCCCCATCCCGCAGTCCAGAAAGGTCCAAACGCCCCTGCATTAGTAACAGGTTATTGTAATAATTCCGCAAGGTATTTAAATATTTCCAAACCATTGTGGTGTGTTCGACCTATGAATGTGGTCTATGTTAATTAATGAGGTAAATATTTGAATGATTTCCTTTGGTATGAAAGTAGTCAAAAACACTTAAAAATGTAATTGAAAGGTGTGGCAATATTATGATAATTAAATAAAAAGTTTTAGAGAGTTTACATTTGTAATGACATCAAGTGTTTAAAGGTTCTGACACATGTTATTTATAATAATTTTCATATGCTTATCAAAATGTTATATTAACAGTTGTATAAAACTTACTTATATTAAATTTAGCATCAAATTTAAATTTTCTTTATCACCTCTGGAAGAACAGATTTTAAATACTTAATATACACGCCCATGCTATTATGCACAAAAAATTTATTGACTGTATTGTACAGGCATTTTACACACATAATCAACATACATCATTCTTCATAAAATCTAAACACGGTAACAGCATTATCACACACTATACATTATTACACTACACACCTTGTGGAAGACAATGAATAACAAATAGTGACAGCAATGTGAATACTTGACAGAAATGTGTGAAATTTTTAACACGTAAGATATATCACTTTGATTCACAAATCTACATATACATTTTGAGACTATAAGTACAAAACATAACTGCCACTGTAAAATTGTTATTTGCTTTTATTTTGTTGGGATGTGACTTTCTGGATTTCCATGATAAAACATACTTCTTTTACATTCTGAAAATTATAAATATTTCATTAAACTTAATGCATTTAGTTTTGAGTAGTTTCGTTTCGTGTCCAGTTGAACTCTTATGGATGTTTATCAACTTATTCTGCCTGTACTCAAGAAATCATGAGAAATGAGCGCTTCCTTTAACTGGACTGTTTTTTTTTAACAGCAATGTACATGTTTTATTACTAAATAATAATTATCATGTATTATGCAGAAATGTAAAATATAATTTGTATTGCCGGTAGTAGATATTTTGGTTTATGTGGCATGAATACATAAAATTCTTTTACACTTAACGTCAAGTTGAATACATAAATTACATATAAACATTAAAAATATTTAAGGAATGAGGTACATATATTCCAGGAAATAAGTTGTTCATTAAAGTATTCAATAAGTATTTCGCGAAAAGATTTCGAGACAAGATACAGTCCAAAGCACTGAAGGGTCGTCCAGCTTCTTTGATTGGCTAAAAAATGTTCTGGTCCGTGTTAGCCGTTTGCGCACGAATCACGAAGGTTCAGTGTCGGAGTAACTTAGTCCTGAGTGGCTTGGTCAAAGACGGACACGGCACCAGCAGCCAATGGAGGTATAACAACAGCTGAGGTGTGTATATAGTATTGAAGTCTACTGTGTGCTCCGATTTTTACGCGAAAAGTCACTGGCCCTAGTTATGGGGTTAAGCCGGTATTATACTCACTTCCCTGTAATAACACTTAACGAGGGGCATGCCGAACATTTACACGCACCTAAAACGTGATCTTTTGGGATGTTACATTGCGACAAGTTGCTCAGCCGTTAGACGTAAGATGTAATTTTTTGACTAAAATAGGCTGTCATTCAGAAATATTTACATAAACTGAAATAATTTCGTGAGGACAGATGTGTAGATAACCTTGCAAGTGAGCAAGCCATAATTATTTTATTTAAAGTATGGGTGTTCTTCGGGCAGTAATAAAAACATAATATCCTCTCAAACTTTCCGGTCCGTAAAACAGTAGAAATAACTGGCTACAATAACTTCATGTATCATGTTTTTTTTGTTAGTGTTATTTAAATAAATATTTCACGCCGCCACTCGTCAATAGTTAACCAAACATGGCAGTTTTTGGAATATATTTTAAGACTATGGGGTAAACATTCACTCCCAACCCACAAAATTGGAGCCATCTTCTGATTGATGAGGTTTGCAGATCTAGTTTCGGAAACTGAGAGAACTTTTGGTTGCCAAAAGGCTAAATATTGAGGGCAATTTTGCCGAAATAATTAAAATAACGCAGAGAGACAAGAAATATTTTTTATAATAAGTGGCACGAGTTTTTAAATATCTGCGAGGGATTTAAAATAAATCTTGCACTTTCAGAAATAAAATTATAATAATATTAATGTTTTGGGAGTTAACACACTAACTTCGAAAATGTTAATAATATTTTATGGATCAATAATTATCGTAACCTCTTATTTTTTAAGAGGTTTGTATGAGAGGGATATCAGCGAATAATTGTATAAATAACACTACGGTGAAGCGACTGTGTTATAAATACAATAGATCCTACAAAATACAAACTGAAGAAACATCCCAAGAGATATATTAATCAGTTTTTTTTTTTCAAGAACCTATATGAATCTGCTATGACTTTATTTATACAAGTAAGATTAAATTTCGGAGTTATCATTTTTTATTTATACACTTTTTTTTTCTCGCAAAAGAATTTAGCCGAGTTCATGTAAGCTTAATTCTAGATATAGTGGAGTGGAGTTGAGTGGAGAGATTTTGATGTAGTCTGGAAATGAATACAAGATTTCCTTATAGCTAGGCAGGAAAATCAACAAATTTTACTTGTCGATATATGCCTAGAGAACTAACCTTACGTTATTTGTTCCTTAGATAATCGGCGTAGAATATACTTATGTGTACTACTCAGCCAAAACTACTGTGAACATCAAGCAGTGGTGAAACTACCGCAACGAAGCAGCGAGGAATATGCACATTTATCGTGCTTGTCCATGTAAACAGAAATAGCAGCAAAACTTTGCAAACGCCGAACTTATTGAGCGTTTTTGTGTCTTATTGGCGAAGCCGTCATCACCTTTGAAGTTCCCGATATCGTTTATTTTTGTGACTTTTCTAATGAGCTATTTTATCACCTACAGCTTCTCGTAGTTTAACACGATATTTCATCTTTGTCATAAATGAGTGTGTAATAAGGCAAATAAAATTATTGTGCTGCACAGTGTAATCTCGGATTCTTATTTAATTTCTGGGAATCGCGTTTACTAAACTGTAATTCATATAACCATGCTTGTAAATTGACTTCTCATCCAAGAAAAGCTTAACAAAAGGTATATAGAATAATTGACGGAGATATCACAAATGCACTGACTACCACAGTTATTGAAAGTCACAAATGCAAAGCATGTTGTTGTTGGGGCTTGCAGAATATGTCTAGTATACACTACATGAATAATGTGTGTCCAAATTGCACATCAGTCATGGGGTTGTGATGTATTTCAACGGAGACGTGGTAAAATTCAATGTGTGATTCGTCTTCCTGATACATTTCTGACATTCAGCGAGCAAGTCAATGGCCAAAAAGCTGAGTAAAATTATTCACTGAAACTGCACAGGGGCTGCAGAACACACTCGCTCTAACAAAACTATCATTCCACTCTAAAGTAACGTGTTCTCCGTAAGCGCAGCACTAAACGCATTATAAAAATTCCCTTTTAATTTAAGAGTTATGCCACTGAACTTGCAACTTACAGTTATACTTGTAGGGTATAATACCAGATTTTCCACATTTCAAGTTTCACTGTTTAAGGAAATCTAATATCTAGGACTTTTAAATACGATTTGAAATATATTGCGGCCAACTAATTTTAAACGTGTAGTAGAATATGTTGCTGGTTTACAATAAAATATATGATAGCAATATTTTTATACTTTTTCTTTGAAAAAATATTTGTTCCTGCCATCCTACATGTTACATCAATGATTTATAAATTACGGTAACTATAAAATTTGAATGATTTTTTAAATTTATTTATGACAAAATGAATACACGAATACAGTTAAATTTCAAGCAATTTTTTGTAATAGTTATCTCTTCTGTTGTCAATGAGTTATAATAAAAAAATCTCAGAAGAAAATTACGCCAACAATGTTTTACTATATCGTATTTGTAGACATTTATACGCATCTTGAAGAAATATTTTATTTCACGTCACCATTTTACTGTATTCTAATTATGATTATATCTGTGCATTTATTATGTGACATCTAAAAATTAGTAGAGATATCAGAACTAATGCCAAATTTCGTATTTTAAACCTGTAGCTTCAGTTCACTTAAATGTGTCCTACACCCATTTTTAAAATTTGTTCACAATATTACTATTTCTTTCTCGTTCGATCATAAAATAGATTTTATAACATTACTTTACTTTAATATTTTGCATTAATGTGTCTAAGTCTACAAACAAAAATATTCACTTCATAATATTCAATTACTTAAAACATGTAAATATTCTGAACCTATGAAAGTAATAATGGAAAAGAATATTAATTATAACATAAATAAAATTGTAAGCGAAGTTACTGTTCACCGTAATCTTCAGCTTGCTTTACAATGACATGCAAAAATTCATAACTTCTATTATTAACTGTATATTTCATTTTACTAATAATTTTTAGTACCGACTTTTGCTCAAAAAAATAAGTTATATGGATGTAATAAGTTTTATATTTTGCAATTTTATTTATACATACTCCTATTCAAAATCTCTAATAACGTTAATCTCAGTTACCACCCTCTAGTTACTTATTGCATTGTATTCCAAATGCATTCAAACAATGGCGTATGAATTTAGTACTACATAAATCCACGCACCTTCGAGGGAAATGTTGAATAAATTAAATGACTATGTACTCTAGATTTACTACCGAATTATTACGCTTAAAAGAAAATAATGACAATATGTTAATATTTAATGCCTGTTAAATATATTACAGAGTGATCTAAGCAGTTATGAGTATAATATTGCATTTACATTGTATTTCTTAGTTCTCTGATGCAGTTAAGGTAACTTCCTATGGGATTTTCAGAACTTTTATCATGAACCAATAGAATGGTTATAAGATTTTTTGTTTATTCTCGTAATTACAATCAATTGCCATGGAATGTGAGAACCAAATAAACATCCAATTTCTTACAAAAGCCAACACTTAAAACTACTACAAGATATCCTTTGTTTTATGTTTATCTAGAGCAAGCATAACTACAAAATTGCAAATAAATAACTTGCGCATGTTTTGAGAAATACATAATTCTGCTAGGGTAGAATGTTCGTATACTTTTCATTTTCTTAAGATATTTTTACAATCCAAAGTAATGGTACGTTCTTATTTACTGATAAATAATCTTTAGAAATGTGAAATGTTTTCTGTTCATAAAACGCACAGTTGCTGAAATATGCACTTGGCACATTTTGAAACACTAAGCGCTGCCAAATATAGCTTTAAAGCTCACCGTAAAGTTAAGTAATTACGATATATTTAATAAGCTGGCAGCATTTGTTATAATTAATTAAACTCTGTCAAATGTAAAAAATTAAGCACTAGTTATACATAAATTAATTAAATCATAAATTCCCAAATTTTGAAAGAACTACATATAAAATCTTAAATTATAATATGTTTTAATCCACGTTGTTTATAGCCATATTATATTTACGCTTGACAAAAAAAAAAGGTTTCGAAATGAAAGAAAAAATATTGTGTAATTAATTTAATGCAAAAATTAACATAATCATTATACAGGATGGCGTGAGTTAGGACTCTCAAAGCCCCGTGGACTCACACAATTTCTTAATTAACTTTAAGACTACCGTTACCCAAGGAAATTAATAGACATAATCAAATTATTGAGTTGCCTGTGAGCATAAAGTCCTGAGATTTTTCTCTGGATCTCAGTTCTGGGATTTTTCCCTGAATCTTCAAATAATTTTCAGTACTTCAATTATTTGAATGAGGACAACGAAAAAGTTTTCAGGATCATTATAATTCTATGATTTTTCACTTTAAAATACACGCTGTCACTCCTAAAGCGATGCTTCAATTTTTGAATCATTGCGTTGATAATATGTAATGAATACAAACTCTGAACATTTTCACAATATAAGCATTAATAAGAACTGTAATTTAATTTATTTATTTTACCTATTGTAAACATACTTGTAAGACCCTAACGTTTTTTATTTTTTGCTTCATATGAACCAACCTTTGAAAGTCATTAGAATAAGATATATGTGTGTGTATTTAAGAGTAATGCTATGCGGAACTGCGTAGCATATATTAATAAAAAGTGAAGTACAATTTTTTATTAAACCTCTGTCAATAAGTTTAAAATGTCTTGAAGTTTTCAGAGAAGAGCGAATTGAAAGCAAACATTGTTTTTTCATGCAATAAATCTGGGCATAAAATGTTCTGCAGTGATTTCTACGACGTGTTTATTGTAGCAAAATTTATTTTTCCTTACTTAACGAAACTTTATATCATTCATTTTCTCACAATAGCACAACTACTATTCATTGAAGGAAATACATTATTGTAATTTTCAATTCTAGATATGTTAAACAAAAGTTAGTTTCCTCAAACTCACGAGTAATTTTTCCTTACATTGTACAAGTAAAATTCCCTGTATTTTAATCTGATCCTATTTATAGTATCTTTGATATATTTTAATGACTATTTCGTAAAATATTTTCCTTTATATGGACCAACGTTTCATTTGATGCCCTTTAATTACTTGTATATTTTATGCTTACATTTCATCTCGTGTCGACTAGTTTATAGCAATTTGTTATTTTAACAGTGGGAATGAAAAGCCTTCTATGTAACTACGAAACAACCTTCAATATTTACATTCTATACGAAAACACAGCACTCATCAGCATTTTTCACACAGTTATCTTAATGTGTTTCAAAATACTTTATAATAACTGGGTTCACTGATACACGTCACTAGTATCTACTATGCGCTTACATGTTACTACATAATAGAAAATTCTCTTGTTTTTGCCTAAACGTTAGCGTTCTTGATTTCAACCCCACACAACATCGTATTCGAAGCCTGTGGGGTTCAAACTACTGCTATAACATGTTAAGAAAGTCCATAATTTGGATTTCTGTTCCCCGGATCATTTCCTCCTTTTAGTAATAACGAGTACACAATGCACGAGAACACTCAACACAAAGAGATCATTCATTCATAATAACACACCATATACTCCCTTCGAGTCACTCTAAAGCCAACCCGGGCAAACTATTACATAGCATTATAAATGGCACAAAAAATTAATCCAGTTTACTTTCATTTTAAAAATCTAGCGTTATTTTACACTGCGCTAACGCAATAGTAATTAAAAAATTTCAGTCAGATTCTTGAATACGTACACATATTTTTTCCTACATAATTTAAAAATGCATAGACGGATACACACAGATTCACATCTTCAATAATTCTCATAACACGATCAACATTTAACAATAATACAGTCAGTGTTTTCAGCTCATTCTTATAGTAAGAATTTCAGCTTAGGTCATTTCTGATTCTAAAATCTTTATACTTAGTGAAAACAAGAGAGACACCATATACTATTTTGCTTTTCTTTTTGTTTTTTTTTGTTTTGTTTTTATATACATATTTGAATTTAAATTGTAAATCTCAAAACATTTTGTACGAGACTTAGTACACCTTTGCAATATGCTCGACACAAAAATATTAATATCACAAACACAAACTTTATAAGCAGTTTAAAATAAAATAAAGCAATTGTTTTACTATGCACATCACTATCAGAGTCTGGTATGACGACTTTTTTCAATACAAGCTAGTTCTGTGAAAAATTATGAAAACAAAATATGTTTAATACATGCAAACGTTTTGTTAATCAGTGGCTTAAAATTTTTTTACGTGGAATAATCAAGAATATTTTTCTCCATGAAAGTTCTGGAAGTGTCCACAAAAATCTTGTGTTGTCAATTTTTATACCCATTATTCAGCATATTTTAATTCAATTTTAAACTTCTTAAGTCTGCAAAAATTTTATTTGAAAATAAAAACTTGCTAACTTATTTTAAAATTTGCACCTGTAGAGTTAATTTTTGTATATATTTTTTTTTGCATCGTAGATAAAACGATTGCTTTAAATATTTTGAGGGAAATTTATCTTCCGTATACGAATTTTCGTAGTTAAACTCAGTTATATAAGTACATTTCAAAATAAACTTCTACGTGGTACATTAAAAAATGTAGTTTAAAATGTCGTTATAATCTGTTAACGAACTACGTCTTTGGAATGTCATTTGCTTTTATACAAACTCAATAAAATTTTAACAATGATATTATTTTTAATTTCCTTTGAAGTTTGATGCATAGTATTTGTTTTTTTACAATAATTTTCTTTTTTATTTACTAATCATATTTATTGCCTACCAGTACAATAATGGTAAGAGATAATCCAGGCGAAGTTCTATAAAAGAGAATAATAACTTTTAATTTTTTATTTGACTTTCAATGCATATTCTGTTCATCTAAATATACTTGTAAATAAAAGCATTACTGAAAAAATGTAAAGGTTTCAACAAACTACAACAATGGTTTAACAAAAAACAAATAAGTTTAACTTTCAAGTAGCCTACGTTAGATTGTATTTTTTAGTTGAGTTTAGGTGGCCATTTTTATGTGACACTTCCAAGAACTTTTAAACATATGGTAGATCACGACTGTATAGCAACTTTATTTTATGCACACAATAAATACCTTTGTGCTCGAAGCTGACGAATTCTTGTAGAGTTATTGACTTTTGTAGATTGACAAGATTACATTTTGTAAGCATACAGCATTTGTTCACTTTCAATAGTGGCAATTGGTGTGGACAATAATGAAATAATATCAGCATTTTTTGGGGATTATACCCAGTCCGAGGATCGCCAAAAGACTAGTGAACAGACCTCGTCTAAAAATGGTCACATTTTTTTTTACAGAATACGTTCTCGAGAAATTTTGGTTGCTATTACTAACATTTAAAAAAATACACTGGAACAAGATTCCGAGGTTGATTTTGTTTAAAATAAAATCTAGAAAAAAAAATTATTTCAAACGTTTTTATTTAAATTTGAACAAAATCTAGTAATTGCAGTGCTTTTCGTGACGTAAAAGCACAAAAATGTTTACTGTGTTCATACAAATATCACATGCAACATTCTGATCGCAGATCCTCAATCGGACTAAACTCTCAAGAAAACAAAAGAATAAGGACAAGAAAATCTCGCGAATCAATTGACGTGTAGGCTAGACTCTGTAGTAGAGATGGGCATTATTTAACTTAACAGTTATAATAATCTGTTACTATTTGGTGACGTGTTACACGAGTTACACGTTCCATTGTTTATACCATTATTTTTTTAAGGTTTTGCATTGCATCATCTAAACCAACGCTTGACTACTGCTCAAGCTTAAAAGTTATTTTTTGGAACTTCTGACTTGTAACTGTTCAACTTCCCCCACCACACCTGGTAATTAAACAAGAAACATGCGTGGAAGTTATTTTTTGGAACGTCTCGGCTTTGTGCGCATGGCTAAAAGTTATTTTTTGGAACGTCTTGATTTGCAACTGTGCGCATGCGCAAACGTTATTTCTTGGAACGCCAAGCTTTGGAACAGTGAACAATGTAATCGTTATTTTCCGGAACATCGGGACAGGTGATAAATGTTTCAGAGTAACCTGTTACAAAAATAACGTGTTACCTACTTGGAACTGGAACGATGGTACTCCTTACATAAAAGTAACTGTTTGGCCCATCCCTACTGTGTAGTCTTTGCGTGCTTAAGCTTCAGACGCTACGCTAGTGGGTAAATCATTTTTACCCCACACTAAATAGCACGAGCGTCTCTTTATTTCTTTTCCGGCTTGTTACTGCATATAATCCACACTATTTTAGAATTTATACGAAAAGTTTCTCGATAATTAGAAGAAAAAAGTGTTAAGTCAATTAAAACAGGTAATAACACTGTATGCTTGTTACAATTTGCTGTTGATTAACTGATTTAGGCTGAAGATTATGATGGCATAGCCTCATGACTATGAATTAGATTCAGGAGTATAAAAATGGGGTGATATCACCGTAAGTACGGTAATACATATTAATGTAATACGTAAATATTTTATATTGGAAGTAGGGCTTGGAACATAAACAGACAGAGAAGAATATATATTGCCTTGGTATGAACATTTTAAATGATAGGCAACATGAGAATGAAATTAAAACAATAATGAGTCCTAGAAAAGTGACTATTTATAAATTAAATGGTATTAGGCGGCATAAGGAAGTCAGAAAAGAAACAAAATACACAAAACAATGGAAAGGAGTATCATTACACATAATTATAGAGATTAGAGTTTTAAATCAAAACTTAAAAGAAATCTATAGGTAGTAGATATGGCCTATTGGAGATCTGCTAGACAATTTTGAAGGGGAAAAATAAAATATAAATTATATAATATAAAGTATGCACGTCCAAAATTGTGTTATTGATTAAAGTGAAGACAAACAATTGTAATAGCACAGGTATTAAAAATAAGGGAGATGAAATGAATGACTGCTGCCACAGAGAATCACGGAATGAAAGAAGACAAAGAGTAAAATTAGTAGATATTTGAATAACAGCAATTCTGTCAATTTTGAAGGAGACGGGAATGGAGAAGAATTAAACAAAAATGACACTGTAACCTTGGCTCCGGAAAAAAAAATTCATAAGCTGAGTTTCAACGGAAAATAAATAAATTTAATTGTCTCGTTTTCCAGTTACATACACACCAGCCAATAATAAAAAAAAAGTGTTCTTACATTTACCCAGAAAAAATCACTAGCTTTAGTAATCCAGTTGCTACGAGAGATTGTTTTATTGTGGGTAAAGATTACGCTTGTTAATTTTTAAATTACTGTGTGCATTCATGAATACTTACTTCGGTTTTTATTTTTCGCTATCTGGCTATCGACAGCGTGTTACGTTATTTTTTCCATTTGATTAAGCCAGCGAGAATTCTGTCTCTCCAACACCGGGCGTATTTAATTCGTCTACAAGTAGCTGAGCCGTATAAGACGTAACGTTTAGTGGCATACGTTGACCTGTTTTACTGATGCTTCACCATACCTGCCAACTGCAAAAATAACTCAAGTGTTAACGTGTTTGTGGTCTAGTTTGTGCTCATTGGCGGATCTAGAGACTCATCGCGGAGGGGGCTAAAACTGCTCAGTAAAGTTCAAAACACNTCTAGTTTGTGCTCATTGGCGGATCTAGAGACTCATCGCGGAGGGGGCTAAAACTGCTCAGTAAAGTTCAAAACACGTGCTTAAAGGCTATTCGCGGTAAACTGAGCACTTTTGAAAGCCCTGCTTAAGATCTACTTATACGCACATTCAGTATTCTTCCACCATACGTAAAATTAAAATTGCTGTGGGCTTCGGCACTTTGTTCATGCATCAGTCAAGTAAAACTCTGAAATTGTTAAGAAGGTGCTGTAATTATTTTACAAATATTCTAATTCATATACTTGTAGGAATTAAAAAAATTATAAAGCAAAATAAATTATTCCATTATTCACACGTGGTTTACCAGACACTTTTAATTCAACGTTAAGACATGGGACTATTTTCTCCTCCGTCGTTAACAACTTTACTGACCGCTTGACAGTCAGTGTGCCTGTTAAGATATACGCAGGTAGGGGCGGTGATATTTTTAAAATGCTGATTTAAAAAGTGCACAAATAATCGTGAACCGTCTTTGCCAGTACGCATCAAGTTTTAATGCTACGCATAAATGTCAGCACTTCTTGGACAGGCCATCTGATTTTTTTTTCTTCTACGACTATACTGATTGCAGTATAAAAAAAATACTGCATTAATAACAGTTTACTTACGTTCTAGAATAATCTGATTTTATTCATTGTGAAATCAAGCATCAAGGGAGGGGATCAAGTACCATCCTATCCCATCCCCTTCCCACTTCGGATTTGCCCCTGCCAAGTTGTCATCAAATGATTTCGCAAAATTTTCTTGTTCCTTAAGGGGAACCTACCCCCAGCATATTAAATTATTGGTTTTTCTAGCTTGTTTAATTTTCGTAAAAAAAAAATTCCGAAAGTAGCCCTGTATCCAACTAGCTATTGACCTTAAACTGCAACACTTGCATGAGACATGACGGCTGAACTATGAACTCGTATTTTCCATGTCACAATATTGATATCGCCAAATGTTGGCACAATTAATATTGTGACGTAATTATGAGTTCGTAGTTCCCTTGTCCTGTCTACACTGCAGTGTAAGGACAATATCTAGTTGGGTATAAGGGCTGGCCACGAAAAAATCTGACGTTTTATATTCGTACCTCATACTGTTCAACTTTTTAGAACTACTCTTCCCTCGGTGAAATTGAGCACATAGTTTTATCACAAATAAGTGTAGTGAAAAACAACTTACGTACAGAAATGAGATATTTCGAACTGAAATAATATACCAAGGGCTACTTCAAGACGTCTATAAAATCGTAAAAGGATTTTTTTTTTTCCTGTTTTATAAAGTTGCTTGAAAAGAAGGAAATTATAGCATATTTTTTATTTGTGGATGCCCCTGAATGTTTTTGAAATAACTTTTTCTGGGCATAATTAATACATGACCTTTCAATTGCTTTTGTTAAATTTTTGAAAATAGTTTGGTTTGTAGTATTTGCACATTACAAAAAGTAAAATTTTGACTTTGGCGTATCATTTTGCAGAAATTATTTTATCCGAGGAAAAAGAAGTCACAGGTAATGTCTACGCGTTGAAAAGTATGTAGTAGAAAATTAATTTTTTTTTTTTTCGAGGTTGACGCCTGCAAATAGAGTGCGTGAAGGAGTAGTCGTCTTCCATCGTCAGTTGGAGGGAGGAGGGTGCGTGGCGTGGCGTATCAGATGTCTCTCGCGCGCGGCTCCCGGCGGGTGGAGCCGCTACTCCATGGTGTCGTACTGCACCTTCTTGACCTTGAAGTAGCGGTAGACGCCGTACCCGGTGACGGTCAGCAGCACGACGATGGCGAGGGTGCTGCCCACGGCGATGGGGGCCGTCTCGTCGGCCAGCGTGCCCACGCCCCTCGCCGAACACTCGTGCTCTGCGGCAAGCCAGAGGTTCTTCTCAACGCCCTTCCACACTCTACGTCATTTTACGGTTACAGGTGTTGCAAACAACAACAAAAATGTATGATGCGTGCTGTGCTTAAGTCAACAAAGAACTTGTTTCGTTGCCGAAGAGCTAAAGGCTATGTTCTCGGCTACAGTTATATGAACCAATCATGACCTAGGCCAGAAAGACGATTTGCGAGTCATCTAGCCACGGGTGAGATAATTGGTCATTGAACTTCGCAGTATGCAATACAGACCACAAATTACCTATATGAATGGGTTAAAGGTCCTTTCACACGATCAAATATTTATTGAAGTCAATTTATTGAAACAGAAATTCACTTCATTTGTTTTTCGGGGCCTCGGTGGCTGAGCGGTCAGCCTGCTCGCCTCCCACCAAGGCGAACAGGATCCGATCCCCGGCCGGGTCACTCGTAGGAATCGTGCCGGACGATACTGTTGGTCGGTGGGTTTTTTCTCGGGGATCTCCCGTTTCCCCCGCCCTTTCATTCCGGCGCAGCTCCATAGGCATTGAAGACCTCGCTGTTACGAGCCGCCCAAATCTCTTCACTCACGCACCCACTTAATTTGCCTTTCAATGAAATTCATTCAATAAGCTTACAAGTCTCCACGTGAAAATTTATCACAAACTTTTAATTAAACTATTTCAAAAATACCAAAAGTGAATTTTCAAAAGTATCTACCACTCATGCACAACACGAAAATAATCGGTTAAACCACAACATATTTTCTTCATTTTTAGGTAAATTTTCTTTATAAAAAATATGCGTCCTTTTTGCAACAACTTAACATGTGTGCACACAACTCTATTATTATGAGATTACTTCCCCTAATACCGTCAGAAAAGCTGTGGCAAACGATTGAAATTTTGGATTCAAGAATATATAGAACATGTTTAAAACGAAAATCTTGAAGGAAAACGAGACATTCAAGAAATCGAAAGAGAAAATGGCCGCGATTATGACGTTTCTATTACGTCATATAGGATTCAATGAATTGAATTCAATAAAAATTGAAGGTAATTTGAAGAAAAATTTGATCGTATGAAAGGGCCTTAACGCCTCCTGCGTACCTGAAGCTGTTTTTGCGCGTTCAAGTCCCCTACGTGAAAGACGTAGTACTGGCTTGATGAATAAGATGAATCCACCATCCCTCCACTATTCTAGCATATAAAAGGACATTTTCGCCAGAAAATGGGTGGACTTCCTGAGCATTACCGTATTGCTGGCGTTGTCCGCAAGTATTTTGTGCTCTCGCATATATGACGCTAATCCTGAAACAAACATTCCTCAGTTCAGCAATAATACAATGCTGATGAGCAAAAGCCCAACTCCTTCGATGAACTAGATTCTCCCGGAACATTGCAAAGCTTCTGATAGGATTTTTGAAGCAGAGGTCAACCACGTTATATTTTCGGCATTCAGGTTGGTAGTAGCTATTAACCTTGTATCATGGGATAAATTCCAAAGAGCCTTGGTCGTTTATGTTGGTCGCCTGCGAACCAAAACTGCGAGGTATAGATCATGGCTTTACGCGGTAACAGGACGGCGATAGCAAGGTCTATCGCTCACACTGCCTTCCTATATATACTTGTTCCACTACTTAGGCACACCTCCTTGAGTGTAACTTAAGGTTCTAAGCAACATCTTTCTCCGTGCCGCTATTTTTATTCTGCCTAACGTTTTTATTCTTATACGTGGCTTGTCTATGCAGCGCAGAACTTTCTATCAACGGATGAATTTGTGTACGACAGCAGGAGAGATAGATCAAAGGGGCTGTAATACGCACACAAAGCACATCACTCGTAAGAACTGTCTGCTATGCGATGTCCGATCGTACAGTGAATCGGACGGCGTTCTAAAAAGGGCATGTTAAGCCTCAGAATCTACTGAAATGCATGCTTTGTGTTGAGGTGCATTTTAAGGCGAACGCTGACTGGAGTGCTTATGGTAATACTGGAATCATATTTACTTACTTATTTATTTATCTATACTTGGTTTTTGAGCATCGTCGATATCTAATACAAATAATGCAAGTTTTCTTAAAGGTTTATTTTTATATAAAAAAGAATCAAATCTGCCGAGTTTTTGAGATATTTGTAGATAGCCTCCTAGTCTAGACGCCTAACAGTCCATAAAAACAGTGCAATTAGAGCTGCCTCATTGGCCATATTGTAACAATACGTTCAGTAGTAATCCCTTCCCTTAAGGGGACGCGGTGGTGTAGTGGTCAGACTACACCCCTCCCGGTGAGGTCACCCGGATTTTGGGATGTGGGAAACGTGGCGTACGTTGCAGTTGGCCGGCTAAGTTTCTCGGGGATATTCCCGTTTCCCCCGCCCCTGCGCTCCTTATTCACTTCATTTAACCCACCGACGCCTTTCGCTCTCGATATTAAGCACCAACCAAAATATCTCAGCTCCAGTTTTGGACAAATCACTTTACAATGGGAATATGTACAGCATAACCTAGTGTGTCATACATATTTTTTCACCACAATGATAAAATACTCTATTGGTATAAAACGTAGATTATTTATTCAAACGTACAGAAAATAGACTACGAATTTGTTATAAACATTAACTTATTGCTGTTTATTTCAGGATCTTCGGAGTGGAGGGTGTTCCGGACCCCTAGGACACGTCCTGTGCGTGTACCCATGTCTTCGGTACCCAAGAGCTACCAGCTGTCACTTCAGAGGCGTACAATCCATAAACCAAGTGAAGTGGCTGCTACACCAAGTAGAAGAGTGGGTGCCTCGATTCACATAAGTAGAAGAGTGGGTGCCTCGATTCACATAAGTAGAAGAGTGGGTGCCTCGATTCACATAAGTAGAAGAGTGGGTGCCTCGATTCACATAAGTAGAAGAGTGGGTGCCTCGATTCACATAAGTAGAAGAGTGGGTGCCTCGATTCACATAAGTAGAAGAGTGGGTGCCTCGATTCACATAAGTAGAAGAGTGGGTGCCTCGATTCACATAAGTAGAAGAGTGGGTGCCTCGATTCACATAAGTAGAAGAGTGGGTGCCTCGATTCACATAAGTAGAAGAGTGGGTGCCTCGATTCACATAAGTAGAAGAGTGTGTGCCTCGATTCACATAAGTAGAAGAGTGTGTGCCTCGATTCACATAAGTAGAAGAGTGGGTGCCTCGAATCACATAGCACAGGTGGCGAAGCTATACTATACACACGCCTGTATGCAATGCTAAGAGAAATTGTTACACAACATTACTTTTCTGCGTCTTCGTGTACTTGAACTCCAGAAATACAATACTGCAGTTTCACACTATGAATGGGCGGGTGGTTCAACAATAATCTCGCTGCAATTTTCTGAGGGTTGTTGCCCACCGCTGATATGGTCGCGTCACTGATGTGGTTTCCTAAAGAAAAATGTTTTTTTGTTCCTTCTGTTTCGGAAGTGTTGGTGAGGAAGACGGCAGGTAGGGCTTACAATTTTGTTGACAGCGAGGTCAATAGGAAAGGAGTAGGTTGCTCAGAAATACAGACGCGGGAAGGGAATCGGGCATGGCCTGCAGTAAGGCACAATCCCAGCATAAGCCTGGAGTGATATCGGGAAACCATGCAAAACTGAAGTCAGGATAGCCGGACAGGGACTCTAACTTAGGTCCTCCTGAATGCAAGTCCGAAGGTTTACAACTGCACCACCTTGCTCATCGGTGATGTTTCTTGGGCAGAACTCATCGCCCTTGATGAAGTGCTGCGGACGGAAATCATTTTTTGTGAGAAAGAGGAAGTAAGGTCACCCGAGTCGAAGTCAACGCCCTTGAAGATGAAGGGCTGCAAGTGAAAATTTAGTTGTTGATGAGAGAGAGGTGGTAGGGTTACCTGGGCCGAAGTCGTCGCCCTTGAAGATAAAGGACTGCAAGTGAGAATTTAGTTGTTAATGAGAAACAGGTGGTAAAGTTACCTGGGCCGCAGTTGTTGCCCTGGAAGATGAAGGGCTGCAGGCATATTTTTACGTGTTGGCGAGGAAGAAGAGGTGGTAAGGTTACCTGGGCCGAAGTCGTCGCCCTTGAAGATGAAGGACTGCAGGCGTATTTTTACGTGTTGGCGAGGAAGAGGTGGTAGGGTTACCTGGGCTGAAGTCGTCGCCCTTGAAGATGAAGGACTGCAGGTAAAAATTTAGTTGTTGGCTAGNCCGAAGTCGTCGCCCTTGAAGATAAAGGACTGCAAGTGAGAATTTAGTTGTTAATGAGAAACAGGTGGTAAAGTTACCTGGGCCGCAGTTGTTGCCCTGGAAGATGAAGGGCTGCAGGCATATTTTTACGTGTTGGCGAGGAGGAAGAGGTGGTAAGGTTACCTGGGCCGAAGTCGTCGCCCTTGAAGATGAAGGACTGCAGGCGTATTTTTACGTGTTGGCGAGGAAGAGGTGGTAGGGTTACCTGGGCCGAAGTCGTCGCCCTTGAAGATGAAGGGCTGCAGGTGGAACTCGCGCAGCAGCAGGGTGGCGGAGATGTCGTCGTGGTCGCGCAGCTCCACCTCCGTCTCCTTCTTGCAGGTGAAGGACCAGCCGACGGGTGTGGGGAACAGCAGAACGCGGTGCGACCGCGGCGTCGTCAGCGTCAGCTTCCGCCCTGCAACACCCCGACACGCACGAACCCGCACTGCTTACGTTCTGACGGGCGCCCGATTTCCCAAACTAGCGGAATATTCATGATAGCGGATTGAGCCGATACCACCATTCCGGTAGCGAGTGTCGGACTGCCACTATGCGTATTCTTGAAATGGCCGTAGCGACTGTCGGGATGAAGTGTATCGGAATTTCAAGGAATCGTTTTTACAACTTGACATTGTTGCATTTCGTGTGTCGCCACCGACGCTGGATCAATCATGTTAAAGCTGTTGGGACATGGAAATTATTTGTATAATACACTAATATGTTTTACTGAATAAAATGTGTTGTCTAATTTTTTTTTTTTTTTTTTTTTTTAATATATAATGTGGTAACAAGGCTTGTACTTTTACGATATAATAGAACATGCGTTTACAAATACGGTCGGTAGAGAGCGCTAAACATTATATTTATTATATTTAAAATAATACTAAGTTTGTATTGTAGGCTTTTAAGCTTAAATTATTTTATTTATTTCTAAAAGTTTAACGTAAGTACGTAAGAAAACCTAGAAATTTGTCATATTTGTGCAAGTACTTGTAAAATAGTTCTAAAAATTTTATAAAAACTCTGTTTTGGCGACAAATACAAATTAGTTTACGGTATCACTGTGTGAATATTGTTTCTTTTTCTGACGAAAATATCATATCTTCAATAGGTTTTGATTTGCAGAGGTGTGTGTGATTTGATACATTTTGTCGAGTATCAGCCCATCCCAATATGTGACAAACTCGTATAGACAGCTGCCTAACTTATGTTATATTTGAGTGCTTTTGAACGTTAGTTTTTACTGCAAAATTAAAATTATTCGTTTTATATTTTAATTGTTTAGTTTTATGATTTACTTTATATTCACAACATTCCTATCATTTTTCATGTGCCAACTTAACATAGCATTAAAAGAATTTTTCACAGCTTTTCAAAGGAATTATAATTTAATGTTTGGTAATGGTCTTAAATTTTACTCTAATTGTCAATTCTATTTATATGTAACCACAATAGAGTGTACATGTTCACGTTTCCTTCATCGCACAATGATATTTACAGACAAATCTCTGGAGGAATGACGATTCCGGCAGCTGCCTTGCTGTCAGATTGATTTCGAAACTTTACAGCTCGATTCATGTCTACAATTCCGCTATAGTATTCAAAAATTGACTTTAAGCATACCGATAAGGGAATGACGTAATTTAGCTAGAGGAATTTTTCCGACAGTCTCAGGAATTGGGCCCCACGTCTCACTTAAAGCAACTGCAACTCCTTTTACACGACACAAACAAAAAACTTCGCAAGGACTTCGAACGCAAAACCTCAATGCGAAAATATCAAGCAAACTCATTACGGAACGTGTTCACGAATAGTTCTCACAGAAAATGTGTAGCAAAATTTGATCTTGCAAGAGAGTAGTGAATCAGTTAATAAATACTATATTTATTTCATAGCTGAATAATTAGTATTAGATGATAAGGAATGGTGATATGTGAGGAAACGAAGAGAGAGTACCTCGATAAAACTCACACTAAACTGGTGTCCACTAAACTACCCCAGTGGCAATATTATTTGAAAAAATTTCCCCGTCCTTAAAGCTGTTATAGCCAAAATGTTTCTTTTTCTGTATTTTGAGCATATTAAAAATACCTAACCAATTGAAAATAGTTTCAATCGTGTTTTTTAAACTTAAATATTAGTATTTTAACTTAAAATCTTAATTCATACAAACTTCAAAAAATAAGTTGAACACGAAGTTTGGTTCCAGCTAGGAGTTTCTTGAAGGCACAACAGCGGCAGGTTGACAATTTCTTTGAAATCCGACGTTTGATTTACCTGTGGTAGGGTCTTAACTTCAAACAATTTGGACTTTAAAGTTTACATAAAAATTTAGTATAAAAATACGTGCGAATCACAAAACAAATTTCCAAGGAAATATTCTTCATAGCGTTCTGATGAAATGGAGTATGGTTTTGAGCGGTAGACCAACGTACTAACTTTGTTAAATTTTAAGATTTGTTTATAAAATAGTTACAATTTTAAAATTCTCGTAGTTCTTGTTATTTGTTTTTAAAATGTTGTTTTCCGCCATAGTCATGCTTTTTACAGACTGTTTGTTATTTCCATTTCATAGCGAAAAAAAATGTGTAATACGTTAAAAATGTAGAAAATAATTGTATACTCTTGGAATTCCTTGAACACCTTAACATATTATCCCGAGTGCACACGTTCACGTATGACATGTTGCAGAACGTGTGAATTCGCGGTCTATGCTGTGCAAGACAAGAAGCTAGCATCAGCACATACAGGGCCTTCCCTTGGGCAATGCTATTGGATGATGCTGGCACTCCAACCTTTTATAATTGGTCGCGCCTCGTGTCACTGACCTACTTAAACTCTTTTTATAAGTGCCAAAGTGTAAGTCGTTACTAGATATTCGTTAAATACTTACAACTAGGGCCAGTGACTTTTCGCGTAAAAATCGGAGCACACAGTAGAATTCAATACTATATGCACGCCTCCGCTGTTGTTATACCTCCATTGGCTGCTGGTGTCGTGTCCGTCTTTGACCAAGCCTCTCAGGACTAAGTAACTTTGACACTGAACCTTCGTGATTCGTGCGCAAATGGTTAACACGGGCCAGAACATTTTTCAGCCAATCAAAGCAGCTGGACGACCCTACAGTGCTTTGGACTGTATCCTGTCTCGAAATCTTTTCGCGAAATACTCTGTGTTACCGAAAAGTTGACTCAACGAGGAAGATATTTTCGCACACTTTAAGTGTTGCTTCACCTTTATTTACTACGTGTTCAACTGATGAATGTACCTACAAACATTATGACGGGTAGCAACAGTATTGTTTTATGGATAGAGTAATTAAATTATACTTATAACGTTAAAAATCTACTCTTTTGAAACAGCTGAAACGGAAAATTAATGTGTATGTCAAGGGGTTAAGGAGACGAACCAGACAATATCTAACCACAGACCTTAGCGTTGCGTCACAGAGTATTTAAGAGCACAGATGTTGAACAGCCGCGTATATCGCGAACTCCGGTCGCACACGCTAGAAAAATGGCGTCACTGGCCAGAAAAATGCTGGAACGCCTTTCACCAATCAGAGCCTCGTAACCTACTCGCCAGCCGGCAGTCCGACCAATGAGGGACTTACCACAGCCTGCAGTAGTCAATCAGACGCCAGACCCATTCCCAGAAAGTCGTGCAGCCAATCAGAGAATGGACACGCCCACGTCAAAGGAACAGCCACGCCATTTTGTCTCTGTTTTCTTATCTGCTCTGTGATTGGGTATCCAGCTACTGAACTTTGAGTCGACAACTTTTACTTTGCTACTTCCAAATAGTCTATTGATGTATCCGTCATAGTAAGGGATTCACTGAAAGTGCACCGTAGCGGACGCCGCCATCTTTAAACTTAGCATCCGAAATCTCGTAAATGACGCTGATGCATTCCTTCACAAGCAAGGGATGTTACACTTGTGATTTCGTGAATCCATTAGCTTAATAATGCAATTTGTTATTATTCATTTGTTTTCGAGTGTACGCCGTATTATATGAAATTTAAGGAGTTTTCAGTGGCATATTTTAAATATTTTTGAATTAAAGGTTTGCATAATATTTTTATCGAATAATTTGTACCTTTATTTAAGATATAATGCATAACTAATAATGTAAATAGAGCGTCTGCATCTGAATTCACAATTAATATGATATATTATACTTTCTCATGCATTTAAATATCTAATAATTAACAGCCCCTAATTGTGTTTACACTCTGCGTTCATCATAGAACGCACTGGAAGTAAAATAATTCGGATGCCACCAGTCCCTTATTGACATAATTCAGGTTGTCAATGCTAACATCGGTAGGAATTGATACGTCCCTAAGTATTCGGAAATAGCATTTAATTACTCTATCCATAAAACAATACTGTTGCTACCCGTCATAATGTTTGTAGGTGCATTCATCAGTTGAATGCGTAGTAAATAAAGGTGAAGCAACACTGAAAGTGTGCGAAAATATTTTCCTCGTTAAATCAACTTTTCAGTAACACAGAGTAGCTCCAACTGGGCTAACACCACTGGGCGTTTTGGTTAGCTCCCGCCCTTACTGATATTGTAGCCTTTAAATATTATGTAACCCTTGCAAATGTGTATTTTTTTACCCACCTGGAATCTTGGTGTGCTCGAATATTTTCTCGGACGTGTTGAAGTTCAGTTCTATCTTGTCCACGTACCATTTCTCACCTCCAGGAGTCTGGGAAAAAGATTAATCAAATAATTTATTTTACATAGCGTTCATTATACATATATATATATATATATACATGTATGTATTTTGTACTCGTAATTCATTAGCCTCTTCTGTCTGGAGTTATATACGTGGAGAACATTTACTGAAGAGTATTATGCCGGGATAATACATATATACACACATGTATGTATTTTGTACTCGTAATTCATTAGCCTCTTCTGTCTGGAGTTATATACGTGGAGAACATTTACTGAAGAGTATTATGCCGGGATAATACATATATACACACATGTATGTATTTTGTACTCGTAATTCATTAGCCTCTTCTGTCTGGAGTTATATACGTGGAGAACATTTACTGAAGAGTATTATGCCGGGATAATACATATATACACACATGTATGTATTTTGTACTCGTAATTCATTAGCCTCTTCTGTCTGGAGTTATATACGTGGAGAACATTTACTGAAGAGCATTATGCCGGGATAATACAGCCCCAACAACCGCGACACGACACAGCGAAGAGAGGAACAACGACACGAAAAAAGCATTCTTTGTGTGTTCGCTTAAATTTACAGCACGGTGATTTACACGAATGCTTGAATTTTTCGGGCCCATTTACAAGACACTCGTGGAATAAACTGGTTGCAAAGGCAGTGGACAGAAGGGAAATCAGTGATACGTAGGGTCGCATGTTTCTCACGAAAAGATTCCACCCACGGCCAGTTGTACTCCAAAACACGTCTCAAGTGTCTGCCAGCCAATTACGGGCGTTCAGTGTCGGGGTAGCTGTATTATGATCGGGCCAGTCGAGTAGAAAATGTCTTCTCGCACAGACATGCAGCGAATAGAACAAGGAAATTTGGAAGCTTGCACGTAAGACGTTGAAGTCTAGCTTGAGCATCTAATTTTTTTCGCGAAAAACAGGTGGCCGCATTAATACATGATACTGACAAAGACTGCAGATTTTACGCCAAAGCACGACAAGGTATAAATGTTATAGTCATGAGTTCAACCCAGTTATGTGACAAGTAAATGTTCCCCCGTAATATGCAAATTTTCACTGTAGGGAATGTTACTCGAATTGTTTTATTCTTCACGGTAGTGCATTCTGCTTGCGTTTCTGCACGACACGACGAAACTATAAATATTTTCTATTCCAAAACTGCTGGTCGTGCGACAGTTTTCGTCACGTTGACGTGAGAATTGTCTTGGATTTGATCGGCCGTTCGGCTGTAATTATCGTGCCGTTCATGTCGTGATGTGATTGTCAAAGCTATGCGATTCCGGCATTATAGTAAAGGTTTAAGGTATAATTTCATTGTTATTGGTGCTACGACCATCATTTAAATCTTCAATGGAAGATAATCATTTTGACATTCTGCGGAAAGGGTTATTTTTTTAGTCAAAATAATGAAGATGCTCACCTTGAAGAAGTCCCACAGCAGTTTGTACGTGCTCCACTCTAGCACCAACGTGGCGCTGTCGTCATCGCACGTTCCACCGATGTTCACTTCGTCTGGTATGAACTTGTCAGCTTCCTAAGACAAAATAAATATGTATGCTCTACCGGCTAATTGCCGTGCTATTTAATACAGCTTAACCGTGATGTCACATCCTTTACCATAAAGCTTTTGCTATTGGACGCAGTTAGACTTCGCTTGCAACTTACATTCTAGAGTAAATAGAACGGAACGTTCCATCTGACGACTGAAATTAAAGGTATAAAATAAAGTGTCCCGGCTGACTGGAAGACTCACTCACTCATCAACGCACAGCCCAGACTAGTGGACGAAAATGCATGAACGTTTAGGGATGGCTTTCCCTCAGGATGCAGGCACCCACTAAGAAAGGATTTTTCGAAATCCAACTCCTAAGAGAGTGAAATGGGATAAAATGTTTTTTTTTCGAGGACTCCTCAATAGCCCAGTATCCCTATGAGATATCGTTATGCTTTTCGCTTCAGAAGATCGCCTTTTAAATACTCAAAAAATTGTTTCAGGACTTTTTTTTTTAAATTTACCCCCTAAGAGGGTGAAAAGAGGTGAAATGTGTTTTCGAAAGCTACATAATACCGCATTAATGGGATAATATATCGTTATACTATTTGCTTCAAATAAATGCATAATAACTAGTTTTAGGATTGCTTGGAATTCAGCCCTTAAGGGGGTGAAAGTGGGTGAAATGTGTTTTCGAGGCTCAACAATAGTTCATTAACACGATAAAATATCGCTATGCCCTTTTTCCTCAAATGTTGGCTACATAAATAACTATAAATTGATTTCAGGATGTTTTGAAATCGAACCCCTAAGAGGGCGAAAAGGTGTAAAATGTATTTTCGAGTGCTCCTCAATAGATTATAAACCCAATAATATATCGTAATGCCCTTTACTTGCAAAGACTGGCTATTTAAATACCTAAAAACAAATTTCCTGATTTCTAAGAATTCAAAAAACCTAAGAACCTGAAAAAGGCTAAAATTTGTTTTTGACTATACGTTAGCTACATTACGTCGTTTTTATGTCTGTAACTTTCAAACCAACGTATATTACAAAAAATATCAAACGATACAAGCATGTATACAAACTAAACCTGCTTATTACTGCGAAACATAAAGTTTCATTTCCCTCACAGCTGCGGAGAAAGTTGTCAAAACTGATCAGGAACAATAATGAAATATTTCATTTTCATAAATCGCGTTGAGAGTGAAATACATCCAACTGTGCTCTGTTTTCCCTTTATGGGATTTACGTCACATTTTATATCGCGGTTAATAATTTCGTACGTCATTTTGGATTAAGTGTGAATTGGTACATAGTTAGCATGCTAGCTGCACAGTAACCAACCTCTGTGTTGAAACATTTAATTTGTTTCTAGCAAACAGAACTGTCAGAACAGAAAACATGCCAATCACACAAAGAAATGTCAAAATTACATGTTATAGCAACGACGAGGACGTTTGTTAATATTTGATTTTCCAACAAATCAGTGCTATTTTCAGGAAATGAATATTCAACGTAACTTTAATAAAGTCCAGTAGCATTAATACTAGGCATGCTCATAAAACAAACATCACTTCATCCAAACTTTAGTCATTGGTTTTTAATAAAACCAAATTATAGTTTTAAAAAAACTGTATTGTCGTAGAGGATGTTACGAGGATTGAGCAATGTTTACAATTTAATAAACAATTAGTATAATTTTTTTAAGTTGTTGGAAGGGGTGGAAATAGAGTACAGCTCTGTGGGAACATTTGTAAAAATGGACGATACAGTCCACTGCCTGTGGAGTTCATCAACCGAATCTGCCCTCCTGGTCTATCCCCACACAAACTTCTCCTCTAGGTCGTGACTCCATTCATATTACTGCGAAACTTTAACCTACCGAACCACTGCTACAGCACCAGGCTCCAAGTGAAGACTTGGCAAAGTATGTCATCGAGGCCACAATTTGCACTTGTGTGCGGGGGTAGGACGAGTTTCCATTCCGCAAACGCCACTCATTCCATCCGAGTACAGTTTCGAATTTAAGAGACGGTAGTTCCATTTCGCGGTCTATTTCGCTATTACTGGAAATTAAGGACCAGGGACGGTCGCTAAAGGTGACGGGGATAACTCGAGGGAGGACTACTTCTCACAAGGGCAGGCTGTACGTGGCCTGCTCCAGAGTAAGCTCGCCCTAGTGACTTGATAATCCTAGCACATGAGGACAGAACCACCAATGTAGTGTGCACAGAGGTCCTTCGGCAAAGTAAATTAGCATCTGTTTGGTGTAGTACGCGCGGGCGAAGCCACGGACGGAAAACTTAGTTATTAATGTACTGTAGACGAGTTAGGATATTTTTAATGCTCTTAAGAAGGGAGGTATTTTAGCTACCGTGAGGGTGAATTGAGATGGGTATGGAGCTGCGACGGAAACGGAATGCAAGGGAAAGAGAAACTGGGATGCCCCGAGAAAACCTGCCAGCTATCGGCAACGTCCGTCGTGTTCCTCATACATAAATCAATACGGAGTGATCCCACCGGGAACCAAACCCAGGTCGCCTAAACGCCAGAAAGTAAGCAACATTTAATTCTTTTTTAATTTAAAGGCTGTAATCTTTAATGCTTAAGCAGAATTTTTCAACACGAAACAAATGCTTCAATTTTATTTCTACTTACCACTTATTATCAAAGTTCTTGATTTACGTTTATTTTAACTGTGGCAGTGTTTGACGCGGTTTTTCCCATTCAGGGCACATGGCGTAGTTCATTCGCGGTTACTTCAAAAATTTCTGAAGCCCTGCTAAAGTTATACTTTCAGGATATTCCTCCACCTCATGCAGACAAAGCTTAACCGAGCCTAAAAAAATTACACCAAAGGAACAACGCTCGGAATTCGCGCGCACTCAGTTTAATAATATTTTGCATGAGAACTATTTCTTACTAGGCACCTATTTTCTACACACCTATTTTCTCCCTATTTTTATTCATATTAATTATAAATGAAATACTACGATTTGTACATAAGTAAAAGATTAATTTAACCAATATTAAGATACTTTAGTTTTGACAAAAGTATAAAACGCTTGTGACATACGAAATATTTGAGAAACAAAAAAAAAAACAAGTCATACACGTGGTGATGTAACAAAGTCTTGATTGAAAAAGTGTGAAGATACTGCTAATAGGCTACAAAATGAACGTCTTGAGCACCAGTGAGGATGAAATGAGGTGCAGATGGAGCGGCGGTGGAATGATTTCAAGGGCGGAGGAACCTGGAGATATCCGAGAAAACCCGCCGACCAGCGGCATCGTCCGACACGATTTCCAAGTGCGAAAATTCGGGAGTGACTCTGACGGGAATCGAACCCTTTTCGCCTTGATGGGAGGCGGGTAGTACGACTGATACTACACCACAGTGGCCCACTGGGATGAAAGTAAAAAAACTGCACAACTAATTACTATTATCTTTTTTTTTTTTTTTTTTTAATTTTTCACTGCAGATTGTCAACAAATTCGTTCGTATGCAACTTCATAATTAGAGTCCATTCATGGTTACTTCCAACATTTCTGAAGCCCTGCTGAAGTTCTACTTCCAGGATATTCCTTCGCCCCATGCAGATGAAGTTTAGAAAAATACACCAGAGGGCCGACGCACCGCATTCGTGCGCACTCAGTGTAATAACATTTTGCATAAGAACTATTTATTACTAGACATTTCCAACACACCTATTTTCTCTCTTCTTTTATGTTAATTATAAATGGAATATTATAATTTATAGAAAAAATATAAGTAAACGTTTAATTTAACAAAAAATAAGGTAGTTTAATGTTAACACAAGTATAAAACGCCTGTGATATAAAACACATTTAGGAAATAACCAAGCATGTAATACATGGGGTGATTTTTCAAAGGTTCGATTCAAAAAGAGTGAAGAAACCGCGAATAGAAAACGCTCCAACATTATTGAAGTCATGATTTGTGCACTTGAAGAGTGTTGAAGTTTTCGTTTTCTTTCACATTACCCAAGTCTTATGCATGACCATCATGTCTCACCCTCTCCTCGTTCACTGTGGTCTTGTACTTGAACGTCAGAAGCCCGTCCACTTCTAGCAGGATGCATGTCTCGCCTTTCGTGTCTCTTAGTCGGTAGAGCGGTGCATTCCTGGCGGGAGGTGGCGGGGAGGCTGGGAAACAGAGAAACGATAGCGATAGAGCAGTGGGGTGGAGAATTTTGGGCGGCTCTTAAGGCCCCCGCCTACCTAGAGCTATTTTCCCCGTGTTTGAGACCGATAAGGGCGACACCGCCACGCGCATCAAGTGCGTCATCGCCGCTAAGCGCAAGGCTCTGAACTGGTGTACGGTGTTGTCATCGCTCTGCGTGTACCTATGGGACTTTCAGCGGTAACCCTTTTATATTATTCATGGTACGTTTGTAAGAAGGTTCAATGCAGGGCCTTTGAGTAGTTTTACATATGCATCTTAAGTGTTTATTTTGAGATATAGTGCTTTGAAAAAGCCGTTTTTAGCTACTTTGGAGTACTCTGAAATGGTGTTTCTAATTTACGTGACGTCTTCAAAGCACTCAACAGCCCTCGTGTGACGTGTGTGTTCTTTTCGTAGATCAGCACATTTGACGCACGTTTAATTGTTTTGTAGAAAAACGTGCATTTAAAACATACTGCAACGCAGTTCAAGCACCAGGTAGGACGGAGCACTGGCATCAGGGTGTTGAGAGCCGATGAGGGCGAAACGAGGTGAGAATGGAGCAGCGCCGGAATGCAGGGGGAGGAAACGGGAGATCCCAGAGAAAACTCGCCGACCAGCGGCATCGCCCGGCACGATTCCCACGTGCGAAAATCCAGGATCGACCCCGCCGGGAATCGAACCCGGCTCGCCTTGGTAGGAGGCGAACGCTCTAGCCGCTGCGCCATTGCGGTCCCAACAGTAGAGCAGTGAATCTTTCGCAATTTTTAACGATTTAATCATTCTTGTGATGGGGGTCCGTAATAATTTCTTTGCAGAAACACATGATTTATTACTGCAAATATGTGCATTCATGGTTAAGTATGAACCACTGCAAAACAGATTTGCCACAAATTTGATTCATCTATATGTTAATGTGAACGATAACATTAGCTTAGTAGTATTCTTTCTGGCGAAGTAATTTACTGTATTTTGAAGGTTAAACCACTATGTTGATGGTCTAAGGAATTTATTATTTGGTAACGTAGCATTCGGTAAGTTTCATTGTATACTAAAACCTACTACATATGAAATAAAGGTATTTAAAATTATTCAACAGCTTCCTTTGGTATACAGTGATATTTATGTACTGTAAACAGAGTAAGCTCAAAGGAAATATTTTATTTGCTATAAAGAGAGGCAATATTATCATAAAACAAAATTGCATAAAGAAAAAATTTAATAACAGCCAACCTAGGTTTATTCAACCATCCCTTTAAATTAAAGCAAAATTTCGTTACAGTAAATAAAATAGCATGATATAGCATCATCATGAGCATTCAGTGGAAATTTTAACATAAGAACTATTTATTACTAGGCGTTACCAATTCACCTATTTTATCACTGTTTTATTTATATTAATTATAAATTAAATATAATAATTTATTAATAAAATATAAATAAAAGTTAAATTTAACAAAAAAAAAAGTTACTTTTATGTTAACAGAAGTATGAAACGTGTGTTATACAAGACTTATTTAGGAAACAACGAAACACGACATACATGGGGTGATTTTTCAGAGGTTTGATTCAAAAAGTGTGAATATACCGCGAACAGACTATATTTGTCGGGTAGTACTGTCACGGTAGCGCGTTGGAAATGCGTCACTCAGCGACTGTAAATAAGGTAACCATCTGCATAAGAGATTGCTTACATTGGTTGCATATCTGCAGGCGGTGCACCAGTAAGTCACTTTTGCGAATATGCCTGCCTGTACTGAAAGGAGAAGGGGTTCAGTGATCATTGCTTCAGACCTCACACACTTAAGCTGTTCGTTCCCATGCAGTGTGAACTGCATTTGTGCCTGGTAGCAATGGAACACAACACTTTGGGTGTAACATTCAGACATGCATTTAGTGTGCGGCACAAGTTAGGGTAGTTCTGGAACGACACAACGCATGTGCTTTAATCGGCAGATTACCACACAACCAAAGTTGGAATGAAAAGGACGTTCTTGTGTACAATCAAACAAATTTATTTCGTATTGTCGGTAGGCGCTGGGCGCTGGGCGACCCATTTTCGACGCTCTCTGACGGGAACATTTGCATTTGCAGAAATTGGATATTCTTATTCCCTTCTCCCATCCCTATACATTTCGCTACTAAATTTCAATTTATTTTTATTATTATCAATTATAACACAGTTTTGTCAATCGTCTACAAGTAAGAATTGATTTTATACATCTAAATAACAGACTTTAAATCGTGTGTAAAAAGAGTATGCGTAGTAAACTGACATTTTAAAACGCAAATTTATTAAAAGCCGGGGTTTGAGGTGTAAAGTCTAAAATTTTGGCTTATTAACAAAACGTTTATTATGTATAATGATTTTCTGAGATGAAGTTACGAATTTAAATATATATACTGCTATTTTTTAAATATCCACTGAATTGTTCAGATTTCTTGCGTAATACCATAATCTATCTTCTATAGTACATTGCGTGATAATTCATTGCTCTAGGTTGATACTCACTTGTGATCTCCTCGGTTGTGGGCGGAGTTTTTTGACTTTCGGGGATCGCAGTAGTCTGAAATGAAAAATAAACGTTTAATAGAATATTTTTAAGCAACAAGACTTTCAAACATACCTTATACAATTGCATAAAATAGTGACTTTGCCAATACAAAACACACAAAACGTTATTTTACTAAGATTAAGTATATATTTTCAGTACAAATAATTTTGGCATGTAAAAATAGATTCATAGTTTTCTTGTCCAATCAAGCATTTATTAATGTAATTTTGTTTTACTTTGTGTGTTGGGAAATACCAGTACGTTACGTTTACGGAAAGTTGAAGCTAGTCCTACCTGTTGCCAGATATTTGGGCACCACACTGAATAATATGAGTGACGTCAGATAAATATAACACACCAGGTCTACTCTAATCCTAATTGGTCCATTTGTAACCAGCATATCAATATAACATGGCATTTGCAAGTTTGATGTGAATAGCGAGTGCAATGAAACACCCCCCTTTTTTACTTGAGTTACCATTCTGTAACTTCTTCGTGTAAAATAAGGCATAATAAATAAATTTCGGATGGTTTCAAACACAGTAGTTTCACTAAAGTGATTTCCCATGCATTTACGATGGTTTTAGGTTTGTTTATTATGCACTACAAGAATATTTTGTAATGATTTGGGATATTTTAGGCCCCGCGTGTGGCACCACTGAAATGATTATAGTTGCGTTTAATGCCACGCGTTAGTGGAGTCACTGAAAGGAATATAACGGCCCCACGTATTATGGGAACCACTGTAGTGAATCGGGTTATTACGGGTAATTGTGTGTTGTATTTGGGGTATATGCAATTATTGGGGAGTAGATGTTATTGAACCAAGTTGTCATGCAGTTAACTGGTATATTGGAGTGACTACATTAATAAGAGATCAGTCATCATCATCAATATAATTATAATACCAAAATATACCACTACCAAACAATAAAGCCATTAAATTATTGAGGAGCGTTTAGTTATTGCATTAGAAAATTTGGTGATGAAACATAAGCAATCAATGTCCATATGTAAAATACATGCAGCTCAATTTCCAAAACGCTCAACTCAGAATAAAATTGTAATTACAGTTGACATTTGCCAGCGTAAGTTAGTTTTTTCACTCTAGGGAAAAATAATTATTAAATGTCCAATAAATTAAACTGTCTCACTTGGTTGTACTCCATTAATTAGCAAATACCACTTCTTTCCTCGGCTGCTAAGATCTTTGAAGATATTTAGGTAGAAGCATAATGTCTCTACTTCTGAAGGAAGTGTAGGCAAATTTTGAAAAGGAAAATGTTGTAGAAAGGGTTATGCAGGATTCTTGAAAACTAAGTTAGGAAAATCATATTGAATCGAATTGCTGCCATCTGCGACTTCTATCAGGCTTTACTTAGCAGTAATAGTAGTTCTTCGGAAGCCATAAGTCCTCATAGTTAATGATAGCTTTTTGATTGCTATCAATCAGGACAAGCACCAACTCAAATATACTTTTTTAACAATTTAATTATCTGGGCATTCTTATTTTACTCCACTCAGACACCGGCGGCATAAAATAATGTCCTGAATAACATATTGCCCATAGGATCCACTTTAAACAACAATATTTTAATAGATTTCAGATGATCTTTAGGGTCCAACATGTCGATTTGAAAATTCCAGAACAAAATAATTTTTTCAACACAGCCTGTTTAAATTTCCCATAGCACCTTGCTAAATATTACATATTGTACTATGATGCCAACTATCGATCAATGTTTACATTAAAATATATTTATTTTAACCATGCTATCTTAAAACATTAGATTAATTTAACAATCTGGAAATATTTCATTTTGCTGTCATACTCAACTCTAAAACTGCAATTAAAGATGTGAACAATAAAATAAACAAACATTTACAAAACATTACAAGCTCACGAAGTAACTAAACAACAAAGATTTCTGCCAATACAACTGTCATGCAAATAATTAATATAAACAAGAAATTTGCAATAGAAATAAAACAAAAATCAATACGTTGGCAGAAATACCAGATTAGCATACGTTAAAATTTGCAGAATATGTTTTGGGAAAAATTTGTTTTATAGCATTTATAATATTTTTTAATATATAAAAACGTTTTTGCTAAGGGCACGTGTTTTGTCAACAGTTTAGAATACAAAGCGTGAAGTAATAATATTTAAACGTTACAAGGATTGTGGTAAAATGTATGATAATTCTCATTGGTTAGGTTATGGTAGCGTTTTTTAAAATTACTTATGCCACAGCAAGATCTTGGAAGCCGTACAAAAAACACACAAGTTAAGTAATTTCAATATTTGAGAGTATTTAGTACCCAAAATTGTTTTACGTGAGTACACATATATGGTATTTTTTATTGTATGGCATTTTAAAGTATTTAAAGCCACTAAATACAGTTTGCGCTATTCCTGACACCATAACAAAGTGTTGTGATTTTAAAATAACATAGAAATTTTGTCACTGCAGTGTAATTCGTGAGCTGAGATTTACCTGATGCAGTTAACTAGGACTGAAATTCTTTGTTACTGGCTGATTTTCAACCATGCTTAAATATTGAAAATGTACATTGAAATAAAACCAACGAAATTAAAAATTCTAATAAGAATGCAGCAAAAAGGAACAATATAAATGTGGATAATTGTAAGTAAGAAGAGAATAGTTAAAAAGTAAACAGGTTATTCCTCATGTTGCCAAAATATTAAACCAGGACGGAACATAATAGCATCGTAAAAATGAACCGTAAATGCCCCTCTTTTGGAAGGTTCGCAAGATTTTTGCTTCCAATCAATGCGAGAGCTCAGATAAATTTAATTATCCATCTTGAATTATCTCTCTATCAAGAGGAAAGAAAATGCCCGGAATTAAGGCGATGGAAAGTTTTCTAATTGAAAAGGGCCGGTAGTTATTAATTTCCCTTAGAGAGAAATTTAACTTGTTATCTTGTTAACGAATCTTCAGTTTCCTCATAATTTAATGATTTCCACATGGATTTTACACAGCATTCACAGGGCCTTGCGTGATTTTCATATGTAATCAAAGGTTACATTGTCAATACAAAGGTCAATATCATTGAAAGTCTACTGTTAATAACATTCTGGGTACAGTACAGATACACTTAGTATGTACTCAGCTCAAACTTTCATTATTTTGTTGCTGGAGAATGTTTCTCGGGTTTCACAGTCTAGAGGATGTATAAGCGTCAGAAATTGAAAATGTTTCGGTTTCACACACAAATCAATCTACGCCTGAAGTTGGACAACACACAATACGCTCGAGGCGAGAAAATTAAACAAAATAGGAGAACAAGTTAAACAGGACGTATTTAGCATGTGCCCGTGATGGATTTAAAGTGCATTACGTGTTGCCAAATTGTGGACATGAAACAGGGCGCGCACTTGTTCGACTCGACTCAGCTCGACTCGGCAAGGGTCGGCTCGGAACAGAACAGGTCAACGTCCACGCACTTGATCGTGCCACATCGTCCTATTTCAGTCCCACTCGCTATACGTTAGTCATTTGATAGCCACGACATAAGTATAATGGTATGTAAAAATGAGCAGTTCTTCCAATAAATATGGTACACTCACTTGCAAAAAAAAAACATTATTTTGAGGTGCCATCGCAGGGAAATATAATTCAATCACTTCTGGCAGTCTTTACTACGCAACTGCTAATCTCCCATTGTTCATGTACTCGTAGTTTGACACACGTGTACTAACAAGCAACCACTAGCGGCGTCCACGTACCTCGAGTTTATGGTGTCCTATGTGCAGGCGCTCTCCGCATTGCGTGCCAGTTCCGTTCGCCTTAGTGATATGCAACTTGCTGTACACGCAGGTACGTGAAGTTACGGACTCCCAGCAGTGTTTAGATAACTTTATTTAAATTAAAAATTACTAGATGAAAGTTCCGAACATTTTTCTACTAGGATTTATTGTTTATATTAGCCCACAGATTCCGTGGTTTGAATTTCGACATGAAGCTTTAAAACATATTGTATACATATAGAAATATTTACGGACAGTTTGTAATTTATACTCTTCAATATAACATCAACACTTTCTCCTTTCAGACCGATTGGAACCTTAGGAATTATTTTGCTCTACACAGCAACGCCAGCCGGCTCCGACCAGAGCTGACGACAGAATTATAGTACAATTACGGTAACTTCCTACTTTTCTGTAACCCTACTTAAGTTATACTTCCGGGATATTCCTCCACCTCGTGCAAACAAAGCTTTACTATGTCTAGAATATTACACCAAAGGGACAACGCGCCGTATTGGTGCGCACTTAGTTTAATGATGTTTTGCATAAGAACTATTTCTTACTAGGAATTAGCAACACGCCTATTTCCTCACTGTTCTTATTCATATTAATTATAAATTAAATGTTATAATTTACTGATTAAATATAAATAAAAATGAAATTCAACCAAAATCCGATACTCGAATGTTAACACAAGTATAAAACGATTGCGACAAACGACATGTTCAGGAAACAACCAAACACGTCATATACGGGGGGTGATTTTTCAAAGGTTTAATTCAAAAAGTGTGAAGAAACCGCGAACAGAATACACGAGACGGGTGGAGCCGAGTCATTGTAGTGCGTGGGCAGCCATATGAATACATTCTTTTTTATTTTGGCCGAAAGGTCCATTCCGAGCCGATCCGAACCGAGCAAGTGAGTGAGTGAAGAGATTTTGGGCGGCGCTTAACATCGAGGTCTTTGGAGCCGATGAGGGTGAAGTGTGGCGAGTATGAAACAGCGCCGGAATGCAAGGGCGGGGGAAACGGGAGAACCCCGAGAAAAATACCCGCCGACCAGTGGCATCGTTCGGCACGATTCCGACATGCGAAAATCCGGGAGTGGCCCCACCAGGAATCGAACCCGGTTCGCCTAGATGGGAGGCGAGTAGCTTGACCACTACGCCACTGCGGCTCCCGATAAATGTTAAAGAAATCCCTTCTAAATGCATTAATTTTAAATATAACCCTTCCAAACAAAAGTATTCTTCGTTACATTTGTTTAAGGAGTACTGTAACGTTAAGAAATCTTGCCAATTTTTATGTTTAAAACTTTTTCTAAAATATAATATTAAAATTTATATTTTTGAAAAAAAAAAGACATATAGTAATTAATACAATTATTTGAAAACTTTTTAACGTGGCAGTATTCTCTGAGAATATTACGTTGAATTTTTTTTTTTTGTTTCAGGCGGTTATCTTTAAAATTAAGGCATTGAGAAGGAATTTCTATAACATTGACTACCTTTCAAATTCTGTGGCTGGAGGGTTGATATAGGCAGAGCCTTTACATACTTACAGAAATCTTACAGTGCCATTGCCATTAAACTTGTAAGATAATAGGGTGATGTTGTTTAAGCAGAATGATAGTGCAGTGGCTTGCTATTGCCTACCACAAGTATGAAGTTAGTCAGACTCAAAAACCCACTCGAACCGACTGCGGATCCCCACGAGTGAGGTGCAACAAACTCTACCCGTCACACCTCGACGAAATGTTTTGGTGCGGAGTTTGCAGTTTGAAATTTCTGGGGGAAACGAGTGTGCGTTAATTGAATTTAATTTGTTGGGTGTTCGACAACGAGGCCTTCGTAGTGCCGATAGGCGAGAAGTGCCGTTTTACCCGCGCTCATTTGAATTTATTCACGTTGATATTCGGAAGCACTGGGCATACACGAGTCTCCCGAATGATGCACGCGTTCACATCACAGGGGGGCCCAACAGGGCAGTTACCTCTGGGTTAGAGCATTGGTACCTCCCCATGCAGTATTGCCTTACCCCGGGGCTCTGACTTCCTGTACGAGAAGCACGCGGGTACGCTCTGCCCCTGTCGAGCGGGGGCCCGAGGGGCCTCCAGAGGCTGCCCATCCCTGAGGCACGCCAACTGGACATGTGATAGATGCACCGGGCTTATCCTCACATCCCGCCGGTTCGGAGCCGGACAAGCATCTCCGTCCACCCAGCAGCCTACACGCAGAGACAGGCGCCCTGTTCCGCAAGCCCATTCGCCGTTTTAACTTCACGGCCACGACGACCCTGAAGTGGGCCAGCTAGGTACGCCACGTCACGGTCACTCTCATAACAGCACCTGGACTCTCTAAGAGTGAAATCTGAGCGAGAATTCCAGCTTCCGAAGGACTGAGAAACAATCGATCAGCGCAGGCGCCTCTATCTGACGCAAGTGTTGGCCGGACACAATCCCCAAGGCTGGCGCAGTTGTGCGTCTTCACCGCCTTCCCACATCGTCACTGAAACCCTCTCGCTCTCAGATCCATCCGTGGTGCAGCCAAGGCACTACCATCACCTCCACTCTCTGTCTATAGTTCAGTCATTGTTTTCCCCAACTTTTCTGAAGCCCTGCTAAAATTCTACTTCCAGGATATTCCTCCGCCTCGTGCTAACAAAGCTTGACCATATGTAGAAAATTACAACCAAAGGGACAGCGCACCGCATTCATGCGCACTCAGTTTAATAACATTTCGCACGAGAACTATTTCTTAGTAAGCAATACCAACACACCTGTTTTCTCTCTGTTTTTATTTATATTAATTACAAATGAAATTTTATAATTCATATATAATATATAAATAAAAGTTCAGTATAATAAAAAATGAAGAGAGATTTTTATGTAAACAGAAGTGTGAAACGATTATGATACATGGTATATTTAGGAAACAACCAAAGACGTAATACATGGAGTGATTTTTCAAAAGTTTTATTTAAAAATGTGAAGAAATTGTGAATAGGCTACAGGACAGTGCCGGGATTATGTCGGTGCAGAAAACCATCCGGTCAATGGCAACGTCCACCACATTCCCCCCACGGGAGAAAATCAGGAGGAGATTAGTGGTCTGCCCACCACACCACCGGGGCCCCTCTGGGGGGTGAAACTGGCTATTCCGCGGGGCAGCAGCCAACTGGAGAAACCAGCTGGTACTCGAGTCCGTGCAGGACTGAGGAGCCAAGCCTTCTGGTCTTATGATTACGCAGAAATGTTTAGTTGTCGTGCACATAGGAACATCCTCGGTTTGTATGTACTCACGAGTAGAGATGCCGATTAAAAATAGATTTTTTGAAAATCGATTAAATCGGCTTAAAAAAATATATATAATGGCTGTAAATTTTTTTGGAATGGATATACTTCTTGTTGAATCGTTTTTAGATTCAGTGGCACCTTTATGCGTCATTAAACGTTATTATTTTTCTTGAGTTTTTGGACTGTCGTTTTTATGGATTGTTCGATTTTTACGTAATTACATTTTTCGTCGTTGATAATTTTATGATATTTTTATTAGCATTTCTGGTTGTGTGTGTTTGTTCCCAAGGCCATGGCATATCCTGACCAGAAAAAGATCGAAAATCAATTTTTTTTCATCATATTTTATATGCACATCGATATTCTGTGCCTCGATGTAAATTAATCCAACATATCGATTAATTAGGGAAAGATTAGCATTCCTACTCACGAGCGGCTGGGCCGGCGGTTCCTCGTCTGCAGGGGTGGTGGTTGTGCTGGGAGTGGTGGTGGTGATGATGGTGGTCGTGATTGTGGTGCGCTCTGCGGAGACGTCGTCGGCGACCCCCTCCTCCTCTTCCTCCTCCTCCTCTTCTCCACGAGGGGCGGCTGTCGAGGGCTTCAGCACCACCGCCAGCGCTGCCACAGAGCAAGTACAGTAAAGAGGAGAGACTGCTACGTATTGTGTCGAGCTCTTAAATGTAAACAGGTTACAGTTATATAGCCAACATAACAGCATTCGTCAAAACACACCAGTATGATGAAAACTATGAATTTCGATATTGGATCCCCTGATGAGAATCTAAAGAGCCCATGTTGGTCTAGGTAACGTTATATTGCCAACATAACAACATAATAACAGTTATGTTGCCAACATAACAACATTCGTCAGTACGATAAAAAGTAATGAAATCAGATATTGGCTACCCTGATGACAAAATCTAAAGAGCCCATTTTCGTCAAGTTAATGTAAATGTAAACATGTCACAGTTACATACCAACACAACAAAATTCGTCAAAACACACCAGTACGATAAAAACCTATGAATTATGATATTGGATACCCTGATAAGACAATCTAAATAGCCCATATTTGTCAAGGTAACGTAATTGTAAACAGGTCCCAGTTATATTACCAAACATAAAAACATCCTTTAAACATCAGTATGATAAGCTACGAATTCAAATACTGGCTACCCTGATAAGACAATCTAAAAAACCCATCCTCGTCAAGGTAAACGTTTCCTTCAAGGTAAGGTTTATTCTACTCAGATTGGGAAGCTCAACGCTTTTAGTTTGGCAACTAACTTTTTTCGCCACTAGGGTGCACTGGTGTTATATGTGTACCGGATTTCTCCGTTTGTTATTGTTGCCGTCTTAGTTCATGCGACCAAAGACAGTACAAGTTAAGGTAAAGCACTGCTTTGAAGGGCTAGACGGAAAGAATAAAAGACTAAATAAAGCTGAGGTCATTACTGCACATTAAATAGCTTTACATAAATCTCATGAATGGAAATCCGACGTCCTAAGCAATTGTAGCCTTCTCAACAGTAATTCTGAATGATTACACAGATGAAAGGTTTGCAACCTAGGTACTAATAAACCCCAACCCACACACTCGACGACCTCAACACTTACCACTGTATTCTTTATGCAGACATGTAGACGGTACTCGATCGAGGGCTCTCGCTAGGCGCTGATGCAGTCTGCCCGCCTGTCACGGGCTCCCGCGGCACGGCAGTAGGCTAACACCTGGCCCCTGTCTCGTGCGTGGCTTATATACGCGGCGTCGTCCTCATATCTCTGTGCGGCAGCTTTGTTCACCCACGTCTCTCAAAACACGCTCACCCCTTCCGCTCAGGCCCTTCTCTGTAAGCTCCCTTGTGCTCCAACAGAATGAATGTAAATGGGATAATTGCAATTTTTATAAAATAAAAGTAGTTGTGTAAAATCTTCCTAGTTGTATTGTGTTAGACCCTACATAAAGAGTAAACTTTGTTCTTCGCACTAGGGAGGAATTATAACGAAATAGGTTCACATGTTTTTAAATATTTTGTCGTAAATTAAATTTTCCAAAATGTAGGTTTATACAATTACTTTATTTAAATATCACAACTGAATCGAAAACTATAATAGTTAAATTGTTAAAATATCATTTTTAGGGCTTCCCTGTGAAGTTTCCTTAAATTAAAGAATAAAAGTACAAAGTACCTTTTAATGACAGCTATATATTTTTCGCACTTAAATTCGTGACGTTTTTATATTGAAACCGATAGTGTTATTGGCTCACCATTGTGGAAAATAGTGCAAATTGGAAAAAAAATGTTTTTACATTATATTTTAGGAACCATTTTAACCGATTTAAACCAAGTTCGGTATGTTGGCAGTCCATCATGTAAGCATTGAATTTATTGATCGGTATTTTTATTGGCCAACCATTTTGGAAGATAGCAGTACATGAAAATACAGAACGTCCTAAATGTATTTCCCTGAATACAAATGTTATATCTGTTATATGTAAGATAGAGATGTGAAATTGGTGCCAAAATGTTGGAAAACTAGCCAAGTTTTTTGTTGCACGTTTCAGAAATGTGGCTGTAGTGTAGCAGAGTTGCAGTGTCCAGGAAACAGGACATGTTCACAAATCTGGAAAAAGCTCAGCGTGTCCTCTGATACCACGAGAGCCGGTCACCAACAACAGTGCAGAAGAACTTTCAGACAACGTATGGAAAGATGCCGCCCGATGTCAAGAGCAACATTCCTATTTGCACTCCGTTCCTTATTCTCTACGCTTGTCCTTTCTCAAATTAACTAGTACTTACATCCACATAGTACAGTGTGGGTGGAATATGTGTTTTCTACCAACGCAAGGCTACACCGCACCTTCATAATTTTGAGTGGCGTTTTCTCGAAAACGGTTTACCGGAGCGATTTCACACAAAAGGAAATTTTGTCTTCATTTTTCTATGATGAGTAATAATTTGCCTTGAACTTTTCACTATCGCCTAGTGTTCCAAAGTTGCCTGCGAAAATAGAGTGACTACCTCTACTTAAGCAACGAAGGGGGTGATTTGACCAACCACATTTTAACAGATTTACCATCTCCATTTCATGAAACACGATTCCAATTTTGGTCGCTTCATCTCAAGTACTTCTTGATATTTTTACGTTCATGCATTTCAAACTTTGATTTTCAATGCTGCATGCATCACTTAATATGAACCATGCGATAGTGTTTGCCAATGTATGCCCCACCTTATTTTTCATAAAGAATCACCTCTTGGAGTTTGGCACCACACAGAGTCTGGTCAAATTTGTATACGAAACCCTATAACCAATTTTACTTTAACCCATAAGATGTTTCTATAAAGAGCCTCTTTTCTTCGCCATTTTGTATGACAGTGCCATATTTAAAAAAAAATGTAATGTCATATCTTTGGAAACAGTAAACCGATTCCCCCCTAATTCAGCCGAAAATGTATACTTTTGTAATGTATCTAAATTTATATGACTTAAAGGAGGTAGTCTCATATTTCCGACATAACACTCATGCATATAATTTACATTAGTAGGCCAACAAATATTCAATGTGTAAATACATAACTTTTTCGTCTGACAATGTTAGAAAATAGAACCGCATGCCTGAATTGAAATTTTAGTCATATAACTAGGACCGATAAAGCGATCCCACTAAATTTTGCACACAGATAGTGCCACAGTAGACAATGTAAACTAACATGTTTTAAGTGGCCCTGGCATTTTTTAATAACAACAATATAAATAATTAGATTAACGAGTTATATATATTAAAAAATTTAACAAAATTCACAACAAACTGTGTATGCTGTCATTATCCACTAGAAGAATCAAATATATGCAGAAGAACCTCTTTCCCTCGCCTTTTTATAAGAAAAATTGGAACATTTATGCCCTATTTCAGGAACCAATCAACTCATTCCCATCTAATTTTTCACGCAAGTAGTGCTACAGTAAGCCATGTAATCTGCTATGACTTCAGTGACTCAGCAGTAGGATTTTGTACCTTCTGGCACAATGGCAACATGTCATAATATTCAGGATTCGCCTGCCAACTCGGTTGACGTCACATAAAGGGAATTGTTAAAGTTTATGTCATATTGTTTTGAAGTATTCGCTAATGAGAATGAGAATATGTCATCGCCAAAAAAAATTGTTCAGTTTAAACATTGTCCTACTTGTTATAATTCTAGTATTGTAGGCGTTTGTGTAATTTGCATTTGTTAGATTGAGAGGATGGGTGTGGCTGGGTAGTGGGNGGTCAGAGAGTGAGGGGTTGGAGAGTCGTGTGGTGGGTTGGTGAAGAGGGTGGATGGTGAAGGGTTCGACTACAGGTGTTGTCAGCCTAAAACATTTGGATGACAAGATAGAAAAAATATTTAGGGAACAAATTGCATTTGCAAAATCAGATGAAAATGGTAATTCTGGGCCAGGTAGATATAAGAAATCAGTTAGATGAAGTACAAGGAAGGTCAATTAAAAAACACAATGAACTAGTAGAAATAGTAGATACATAATTTCTATGATAAAAGACTGCAATATTTTTTGTGGATTTTTTTTAGTCGAGCCTAAGACTCGACTCAATAGTCGATGGCAGACAACAGTGGCACACACTAACAGACTACGGGAGAACCAACATGAAGGCCAAGCGATAGCGACAACAGCGCCTCTAGCAGGCGGCAGTTGAACGAATGACATGTGGAAACAAGATGGCGGACGAAAGTGGCACAAACTAGCAGCAATAAACAACATTACTGGCATTAGTGGTGTACTCTAGTGGACGACGATTTAACTACAGTAGACAACATCCAAGATGGCAGGGTCGAACGAAGGTGAGTAATTGGGAAACAACATGGTGGTCGGTGTCATCAATGCAATTTTTCCTCAATTTTTAAAATTTGTTTCTGTTTATTGCAATTTTCTTTGTTTTTTATGATTGAGTAGGTCGTTGGTGAAAGGTAGGGGGTGTATTTTATGGTGGGCTGGGGAGTGTGAGATTAATATTATATGTTCCTCGAATTTTATTTTATTTTTTGATTTTTTATAATTTCTCTAGTTTTTTATGTTTGAATGGGTCGCTGGTGAAGGGAAGAGTGTGTAATTTATGGTGGGTAGGAGAGTGTGTGGTTAACATTATATGTTCCTAGAATTTATAATTTGTTTCTCGATAATTTGTGGTTATTCTTACTACAGTAACGTCGAGTGTCAATTTGTAAGTAAACAGTAATGGTGTGTACAAGTGTAGAGTTTCCAAAGAATTCCGTTATTAAGATTCTGCCCCAGCTTAAGTACTTGATTAAGTACAGTTAAGTAAATAATTATGAGCGGCATTCGCCGACTTATCAGATCTTTGTTTTACAAATATTCTAGAACCTTCTGAGCAATAGTATACGTTAGAGTGTGTGTAATTAAGTAAGTTTGTAAGTCGAATGCCACTTCATACAGTTCCTCGAGGAAAGATTTTAATATTAAAATACATCTAACAAATGAGACTAATCAGGTTATTAGCCTGGTAAGTATAAGCATTAAAGTTGTGAGAGGGCGTGGGATTATGTAACTGACGCACAGCTGGTCGTATTCAAACCGCGACCACTGAAATGCAGACCAGACATGCTATCGCATGGTTAGAAACGCTGATTGAGCAAATTTTTGGAGTTTGGAACATGTTCAATCTTAAATGATATAAACATCTTCTTTCAAAATATTAACAGATGTTAGTTATCGACAAAATTTTATAAAACTCACGCAATGAAGGACATAAAGCAATTTCTGCTATTGGTTTTTGATCATGAAAACTCAGCCTTATAAACATAAGTTTTGAGAAATATCTTAGAATATTTAATAATTCGAATTATCACAACTAAAGAAAACAACGATGAAAATGTAAATTCAGGGACGTAAAAATTACTTTACATTATATTTTTTCTAAAAATACATTATGTGGTACCTAGCTATGTCTATAAGTAACTTGAGCGCAGCATTTGGCGTATTTCAGCCAAAGTGACAGATCTCAAAGATTTAACACAAAGTTTAATAACCGAACAAAAAAAAATAAACAGAACACATCAGGAGCTGGTATCTAAAAATATATTTAATACTTTTTGTGTAAATTTTTCAGATTAAATTATCGATAAATGTGAATTTTCTTGAACCACTGTATTTTTTTATTTGTTCTGTGGGATTTACCTACATACAATAATTAATCCATATTTCACAATTTAAAACGTTTGATTGCAAAAAAAAAACACTTTCAAAAAGGTTAAACATCTCATGAAATAGAAAATGAACATAGACATTTTATATTCGTAAAAATTTACAGATTTTCGCTTGATGTATAGGAGATTTTTTTTTTTTTTTATAAACGCCCTTTAGGCACTAAAGTTTGGTTGGTTTGTCGCTGATAAAGCAGCAGTTTTCAGGAGCTTCCAATTTAAGTCCCTGTTTTTTTGGTAAACATTTAATGGTTTGTTTGTAAATCTCTTAAGCTATTGTAACATAAACGACTAATATTTCTCTGCTTTTTAGACTCTGCAGTAAATACACATATCCACCTGCCTAACCACACCTATGAAGCAGGCAACATGTCAGGCGTGAGTAATGACCCGGTTGCCTACGCAACAGGCAACTTACGTGAGATAATTTTACTCGTCAAGTTATAAGCCACTTTAGTTTTATTTATACGTGTATAAGAATTGAACTGAAAAATTTTACCTGGTTTTCAGAACTTTTAGCTTTCAGACTGCATTGAAATAATCAGTATAAGGTTGCGTATTTTTTCATGTCACCTTTAATTCGGCATCTCCATCAATTTGTAATAAATTTTGCAGACTTATTTGATATGATTATGCGTTTCTTCCACGTTAATTTATTATATTCAGCTTCACTTGATACATCCTTCTCTCTAACAAATTGGGCGCGTATGATGCAGAAAAAAAAGTATCGTTTTTATACGTTGTAAAAATTATTTTTAGAAGACACGTGTAAATTCGTCTATATAAATTTTAGTGACGGTCATACACTAATAAATGTTCCCATTGTAAATTTTATATGACTACTTGCATTATCATCTCGATATTTATTATATTACCATTAATGCGAAGGCCAAAACGTAATATCAAAAGTAAACAAACACTTGTCGTAGCTAACAATCATTTTTAATGGAAGAGATTTACCCCAGTCACAAAATACTGGTCCGTTACGTGATTTTACACTTTAAACAGGATCTGAAAGAAGTCCTCAGTGTTCCGCAGAGAAATTCACGTCTCAATCGTGTTTAGAGTAACCGCAATGTCGAAGTAACACTTCAAGATCACAAACAATGTGAAACTGAGTTAGAATATGAAAGGTTCCTACAGGTTCAACTGCTTTGTTAAATAACATTCCAAAAAGATTTCATGATTAACAAAATTTAATTATAATTTTCTCAAGAATTATTTTGCAAAATAAAGTAACTCTAACTTTAAGTTGAAAGATTAATAAAATTAAGTTTTTAATCATTTGACTTCAATGCAAATAAAAAACGTTTGTGCAAAGGTTTTTCAAAATACTATATGTGTATTGAATTGTATGTGAACCATACTTTATCAGGTGTAATTCTATAATGTAATTTTGATTTTTCCTTTTTTTTTTCAATAAGAGCGTAAACAATATAGGGACAGGACAGATATATTTGAACAACTTTTACTTACCACCTTCAAGGGTGAGTGTTAAAAAACAGTGTTAAAACTTTTAAAACATTCTCCTTAAAAACCAACTTCTTTTGAGTTGCGGCCGTATTACTTTGACAATGCGATATATTGCAGCCCTAATGCGAGAATAAATAAAATTTCTTAATTTTATTCAAATAGATAATACTTATACGTGATTGTACCCGAATGCAAATTGTAATATTTTCACATTAGCTGAGCAAGACTAAGAACATACAAGAACAAAATTTCTACATCACCATCAATTTGAAATATACCAAACTTGTACATTAGTGGTGATGGATGTGCAAAATGAGAATGTAGTGTAAATTCATTAAAGTTAATTAATTATTAAAATTACATTAACTCCTGCAGATTTACTGTAGAATATACTGTTAGACTGATTCAATGAAAGCCTTATTATTAAGTATTAGATTTTAAAATTTCTAAAGCATAGATCTGAAGGAAATGTAGCCATCTAAAATTAAAGCTATACATAAATTTACAATTTTATAAGTAGATTTTTCTAGTACATTAAAATATATCTTATTGTTCAATTCTCAAAATCATTAATATTTTTATTTGGAACACTAAAAATTAATGTACTAACTTCGGTTGAGTAGAACTTTTAAAATACTAATTGACTTATAAATGATTTGTTTATTGAAACAAATATGTTCTCAGCTATTTGCCTTTATAGTAAAATCTAAAGTGCCTTATAATTTGCCAGAGGGCACATCTGATCTCTTACGTTATTAGTCATCTTCGGCAAACATTATAGATGCAAATCAGAACCTTTGATTTTGCCGAACATCAGTTAATTTCATTGTACATATTCAGGTATTATTCGATAAAAATACTTATCTAGCTTTAAACTGTAGACGTACACACAAAAAAGTTTTGGCTACCGATTTGGCTCGCGTTTACATGCGGAAACTTTTATTTTAAAATTACGGTCACCTCTTCCAGCGTTCGACGAGATGAACTGGCAGCACGTAATGATCACGGGCGGCAGGGCGCTTCACTTCAAGCTCCGGTATTGTGCCGATCCCAGCTACGCATCAATCAGTCTCTCGACGGGTCGTATTCGAATCGAAGTGTTAAAGGTCACGCGGCTCTGTGCCCGCCCCTTTCCAACCCATGCACACCCACATACACGCCCGCACACACACACAAACACACACGCTCGCGCGCAGGGTGAACCTCCTACGCGAAGCTCGCTCGAATGAATGGGCCCCGATTTAGAACGTGCGCTATCCCATTAATAACCTCCAGCACGCCACACTTCCCGTTTGAGTACTCCGATCACAAGACCAGCGAGGTGGTGGATTCAGGCCTGCAAAATAATGGAGTTGGATATATTTATTTATTTTATTTTCTTGCGTTGGCAGTACTTTGCAATAGCGCAATTATCCCCGACACGCTGAATGGTGCAATACGAAAGATATCCAGGTGCAGACTACCGTAAAGCATACTCATGTTTGACAGAATAGCCATATTGGCTGCAATGTTGTAATATTGCACTATATCGGTATTGTTTCTAAGTCCTGTACGCTGTGTACTCTCGTGTTAATAGAAACAATTATCAATCATCGAATCGACCTATAGGCTGTTCACGGTAAAGTCAGCACTTTTGAGGCCCTTGTCACTTTTTCCTTATCAGCCATTTTTCATCCTTCCACCACTTTTTAAAATAAATGCTGCCATGTAAGCAATAAACACAGTTTATTTATTTCACCGGACTTGAAAGTTAACGTCTTAAGGCTACAATAAAATATATTTACGGACTATTATTCCGAATGAGAGGGCTTCTAAAAGTGCTCACTTTACCGTGAATAACCTATACTTTTCTTACGCAGTCAGGAGTGACATAACCTATACGGCCGAGCGTGGGCGAGCAGTAACGGACTTGCTACCGCGCGGGGGGTGAAAACTAGAACGTTCCAAAAGAACAAGGCAACACTTACCGACGAGCAGGAAGAACAGACGTTGTCGACGTCCCAGTGAAGGCTTCATGGTTGATGCCGTCGCACTCCTGGACACTGAGAATCACTTCCACA